>BDIP01000111.1:7500-11425 GCA_003568945.1 Kipferlia bialata
ACCCTGCTGTGTTGTTGAGTGCACTGGCCAAGCAGACAGACGCACTGTTGTTACATAAGTATGTACACAAACACATATATATATATATAGTGCTCATATACATACATATACACATCCACCCTGCTGTATTATTCAGTGCACTGGCCAAGCAGACAGACGCTTTACTGTGATTGTCATCATTATGGTGTACATTTCAATAACGGACTCATCATGACTCTTAATCTTGGGCTGTTGTTGAAGTCAATCTACATTATGAATCTCGTTCCTAATCCTGCAGGTGAATCAACCTAGATTTGTTGTTGAATACTCATTACTATATGTATAAACACACTTTCCTCACCCCCCAGGAACGGTCTCATCATGGCCACAGCAAGAGCCACAATCACAAAGTCAGAGGTGTGGAAGGGATTTTGTGTTATGAACTGATCTGAAATTGTACTCTGCTTCCTCACTCCCAGAATGACCTCCTTGCCTTTGAGCACATCACTGAGATATGTATATGCTACATGTATTACATAGTATTACTATAGTATGTATAGTACTCTGTGTCATTGTCTATCTACCTCACTCTTAGGACGCACTGCTTGCCTTTGAGCACACTGCTAGTCTGTTGACTAGTCTCATGGACGCTCAGGTGGATTGCATACATTACATAACATACCTACTATTCATATGTAGTATTATACACTAGTGGTCCCATGGACGCGCAGGTATCGAAAGGCCCTTGTTGTGTCACACTCTCCCCCCCCCCCCTTTCATGTCAGACCAAGGCCCTTGTCATGTGGGACGCACCCCTCAACCAGAAGACAGGGGCAACAGCATTCAACCAGGTAATATTATATATATATATATGTATATATATATATATATATATATATATAGCACTTCCTATAATAGTAACATACTCATGTTCTGTATCACCAGAAGACAGGGGCAACCGCATTCAATCAGGTATTAGTATGTGATTATCCTCATATATCAAGACATCAATATGATAATATACACAATATTTCTTGCGTCCGTAGACATGCGCAAAGGCAATCAACTAGTATGTATAGCCCTGACCCCCAGCTCAAGTCTAGTCTTGTGACTGTTCCCGTGCGTGTTGTGTCAGGGCTACTGGGACACAGTCCAGAGGTATGTATGGATACATAGCCTTAATATGTACAGAATATAGCTAATACCGCTCCGATATACAGTATCTAATTGTGATATAGATTTCATTGTACCTGTACATGGTTCTTATATTTGCCATGATACTCATTCATAGAACTCCCCTGCCCTCCTTGGTCTGTCCAAGTACCCGTGTCCCATGCAGGCCACAATCATGCCACTCATTGAGAGAGGTACATTGCGTATACTATATTTAATTTAGATGACTGTATATATATGTTTATATAAATGTCAATATATCTGCATAGCTCACCCCAGGCATGGGTGACCTTCTTCGGTCTGCTGCCGATCTGCTGGCAGGTCTCTTCCTCAACCCAGTGCAGGCCAACAGACACAAGTTCCAGGTGTATACTACTATTATGTAAACGCTCTCTCTCTCTATATATATATATACACTTAAGGTGTTCCTATGTTTCTTCCTCAACCCGGTAGAGGCTAATAGGCACAAGTTCCAGGTGAATCACATACTCTCTCTCTCTCTCAATATATGTATATGATACAAACTAACTCCAGTCCCTTGCAAGTCACTCCTGAACCCACTATCTCTTTATATATTTACGTATACCAACATACTGTATTTCTTTCACTCCACTCATACTAGTCCCTAGCCCGTATCACTCTTAACGTATCACCCTTGAGCCCACCCTCTCTCTCTCTCGCTCTCTCTCTCTCTCTCTCTCTCCCGCTCTCTCTCTCCCCTCTCTCTGACTCTGTATCAATGTATGTAAACATACTAACTACAGTCCCTGGCCCGCATCACCCTGGACCTTGAGCCCACCCTCTCTCTCTCCCTCTCTCTGTCTCTCTCTCTCAATATATATATATTATAGTGTATCTAACACCAGTCCCTGGCCCGTATCACTCTGGACCTTGAGCCCACCCTGGTAGGATCAGTCTTTGTGGCATGCAAAGTGGGGCTCAGAGACGTGGGGGCAACCTTGATGCGGGTATGCATGTATATGTATACATATATTTATATACATATGTGTGCACACTCCACTTGATATACCTCTGCGATTCCCGTGGTAGCAAAGTCTGTCATTCTCTCTTTCTCTCCGTCTCTCTATCCATATTCGTAAGCCACTTAACCTAGGTGGTATCTGCCCTCCCTTTCATCATAGATTCTGTCAAGGCGCTGTCACTATGTATATATACACAATTGTCGTCTTTCTATATAATTATACATTTTTACATATACGTATCTTACTCCAGGTCGTATCTGCCCTCCCCTTCATCGACTCTGCCAAGGCTCTCTCTCTCTCTCTCTCTCTCTCTCTATATATATATATATGAATATATATATACATACCTTATTCTAGGTCGTATCTGCCCTCCCCTTCATTGACTCTGCCAAGGCCCTGTCCCTGGCACCCAAGTCGAGGCTGCAGAGCTACAGTGACCCAAAGGTAGAGTTTATGCACATTTATACACATTAATACGTATCCATATAGTGTCACTGTCTATGTGTGTGTAGATCCAAGTCATGGCTGCAGAGCTACAGTGACCCTTAGGTACACATGCATAGGTGGTATTGATTGAATGTGTATGTATTAGTATTACACATATATACAATTTTTATGTATATCGTGTCTGTGTAAACTCACCCAGCACCCCTTCCCCGTCCTGGGTAGATACGGCAACTACCTCATACCCGCAATGGTGGGGCTCATATTCGACACGGGTAAGTATAGTATAGTATATATACATAGTGTAATATATGTATATATACTGAATGTAGTATATATATTGTATTCGTGTACAGCCAAGTGGGATTGATATTCGACACAGGTGAGTTCATACATACACAGTGTTCATTCATGTAAACACCCACTCCTTCTTACGCGATAGATGACGAGTGCGATGTGATCCAGGACCAGTTGAGTGATGGGGTGGTCAGAACACTGGCCAGATACCTCAGACACCCAGAGCCAAAGTAAGTGTGCTACAGTTACTCCGCTACTCACATTACATTTAGATATATTTGATTTACTCCTAGGGTCGCCACTTCCACCCAGACCATGCTGGCCGTGGCTATGCATTTAATATCTATTATATATATTCACACTGTGTATACGATATACTCATATATAGGGTAGCCTCCTCCATCCAGACCATGCTGGCCGAGGTTTTACATATAGATACTCTACTATATATATATATATATATATATATTAAATATAGATAGTACTAACTCATAGGGTATCATCATTGCCAGTGTCTCTTTATATTCAATACTTCAATACGAACTTCTAGGGTAGCATCCTCCATCCAGACCATGCTGACCGAGGTTATACATATATATAGTAGAGTACTCTACTATATATATACATAGGGTACATATACATATATATAGACATATATATAGACATAGGATACATATACGACTCATATACAGGGTAGCCACCTCCATCCAGACCATGCTGACCGAGGTGTTTGATGTAGCTACTAAACATATAGTATATATATGTATATATATATGTGGATATCTATAGTAATCCAGTCTAACCCTCAGGGTAGCATCCTCCATCGAGACCATGCTGACCGAGGTGTTTGATAGTGACCAGCACTGCCTCTCTGCCTTCTCAACCTCTCTCTCCCCCACCACCCTGAGTGAGTACGTGCATGAGCTGCCAGGGCACACGGTGGCAGGGGCCATTCACTTTAGGTACATTCATTAGTATTCATTATAGACAGTAGTATATATATATATATACTTCAATGTTTCCACGAACTGCCAGGGCACACGGTGGCA
>BDIP01000111.1:11540-31224 GCA_003568945.1 Kipferlia bialata
TACTTTGGTATGTGCATGAACTGCCAGGGCACACGGTGGCAGGCGCAATACATTTTAGGTAAAATATATATATACTATACGATATACTATATACTATATTCAATATTCAATATAAATAGTGGTATATATATTCTATAGTATGTCCATGAACTGCCAGGGCACACGGTGGCAGGGGCCATACACTTTAGGTATATATATATATACTATACTGTATACTATATACTCTATTCAATGTAGATATTAGTATATTTATACTAAAATGTGTCCATGAGCTGCCAGGGCACACGGTGGCTGGCGCTATACACTTTAGGTTCGTCATATATATATCATATATATACACATATCATATATATACACACTTTAGGTACCTTGTTGATATCTCTTCTAAACATTCTCTAGTTATATTTGATACTATAGGCAAGAGGTATCATTTTGTTTTCTTAATCTCCATCTTTCCTTAGCTGTGAACTCGACACACCTCTCTCTCTCAATGTGTCTCTCTGTCTTGCCCTCTCTCTCCCTCCATGTCTTATCTCAGCTGTGAACCCGAGACCCCAGTCTGTCAAGCTGAGCTCAGCCAGGGACTACTATCCCTCGCAAGGTATATAGTATATAATTTGCATTTGTACCTAGTATTTATATAGTACTACCAAGGAATTATTGTCTCTATCAGCTGAGCTCAGGGACTTCTATCTCTTGCAAGGTAGAGTATTCTAGTGTTAATCTACATGATGTGTATAGTACTATATATGAGTATCATTTAGGTTTTGTGGGTATTTACTGCTTAGTACATAACTAATCTGATGGGAATATGTGTTGATTGATATATTATTGTGAGATTATTATTACTATTATTCCTCTTTCTACTCTCATGGATCTAATACCTAGATACGTAGAGCGCTGCCGCTTCTCCGGCACTGATACCCACCAGCGCATAGTGGAACTGGCCAGGCTGCTGCCACCCTTTGTGGAGAGGTGCTCTCTGCCTGGGCCAGGTATGCATACATACTTGTGTATATACTATAGAGATAATATGTATTAGAATATGTGTGTGTGTGTATATACGTATATACCCTTTGTGGAGAGGTGCTCCCTGCCGGGATACTGGGCCAGGGATACTATTGTTTGTCTTCGTCTTGACACTAAATATCAGGATACATAGGTTACTCCACACATGTACAATGTATCTAACACCAGGCACCAAGTCCATCACCAATGCCCAACCATCCTCACTCAGGTGGCACATACTGGCACTATATGAGGTATGCCATATTAGTATCATCCCATAGTATATATATAGCATGTATACTCTATATGTGTAACAGAGGCATTATTGAATATGCATTGGTGGTACTATATGAGGTATGACAGAATGTAATCTTGGAACACACATGGATATTAGTACCACTATGTTTATGAGCCAGTATATCCATATATATGTCAACTTACTGACTCCCAGGCCATCAGGCAGCGTGCCATCTCGCTCAACATGCACATCGCCACAGACCACAGGAGGTATGGGATGTATGTACAAGATACCGTCCTAGAATAATGTATACATGGAGAGTGTATCTACATATACCATACCACAGACAAGCATTCTTTTAACTTACCACAGAGAGTCCTGTTGGAACACCATTTTAGACCTGCAGGGTAACATATACGCACTCCACTCGAGAGCTGCCGCAGAGTTGCCAGGTACTGGGGTTCTCTGTCTCTCTTTCTCTTTACTTATTAACATATTTACTCTATTCCATATATATATATATGTGGAGGAGGTAACATACCTCTCTGCAGCTACATGTTTAAATGTACACATTCTAATTCTTAACATAGGTGCTGCCGCTGTCCTTAGACTCATGAGGCGCCAGATGCTGACAGCCTATGTCAAGATGGGCACGGAGGAGGGGGAGGACGAGAGATTAGGTGTGTATATTTACTATATATATGTATACATGTATATGTATATGCATATGTCAAGATGGGGACGGAGGAAGGAGAAGACGAGAGATTAGGTACATATTCTGTACATAAGTGAATATGTGTAGAAAATACATGATGACTTGAGACTGAGACCGACGTGTATGAGTATGGAATCGATCTCGTTCTGGCCTTGGTTCTTATGATAGGTCTCCTTGACGACTGGGTTAATTTGATGAGTATACGTATAATCCTGTTGTAATCCTCTGACTCATATCAGGTCTCCTCGACGAGTGGCCTGAGGTTGTGCCCGATGTCTCAGATGAAGAAGATGCACAGTTGGAGCCGTCTAGTGAGAGTGATGCTCCATACAGTGCAGGGGAAGTGTTACTACACGAAGAGGGAGAGGGAGAGAGAGAGACTACTGGTAGTGAGGCACCATCAACACCAACACCTGCACCTCTCTCATCAGCCTCTGAGGGAGAGGGAGAGGGTGTGACCGAGGCTACCCCTCTGATATCAGAGGACCACACACCCGTCCCCCCCTCCCCCCATGTGTCTACTCCTCTGTCCTGCATAGAGGGGACTAGGGAGAGAGACCTGGCAGAGGCAACCCAGTTACTCAGGTGTACAAATATAATATATATATATATATATAGAGAGAGAGAGAGAGAGGTATTCATAGGGGGTACAAGGGAGAGAGACCTGGCAGAGGCTACACAACTATTGAGGAATACAAATCATATTATATACATATGTATATATGTATATATATAGAGAGAGAGGGAGATGTATTTATAGAGGGACCTGGCAGGGGCTACGCAGTTACTCAGGTATACAATTCATATTTTATATATACATATATATATATAGAGAGAGAGAGATGTATTTTTGGAGTGGACTGGGGAGAGGGACCTGGCAGAGGCGACGCAGCTACACAGGTATAGACTAGAGAACAATATTTACTCGTGAATCTGTAAACATACATGTTTGTATATTTGTTTCTGTTTGGTTGTTTGTAACCCCCAGGAACACCCATGCCCATTTGCATTGTATCATCATTATACATATACACATATACATATGCCTCTCTTATAGACATTGCAAGTGGATATGGCCTACTGTCTAACATCCAGGAACACCCATGCCCATGTCCATTGCATCATCAACAAGGACACCTCGTCAATCAGAGGGGCAGACGAGACATTCTTGATCTAAAGGGTAGATATCCTAGTCCTGATAGAGATCAGAGAGATCTAGCTCCTGTATGGAGTTGCCGGCGTCCTGGTTGTAAGTCCATGCCCGAGCACAACAAGTTGTGAATACGTATACTTGGAGTTTCACTGTGTGTTATGTGTATTGTTACATTAGTATTGCTTTCAATAGAATAGAAACTCCTCGTATAACAATCGTGGTACATGTATTCACAGTGGAAGATTCCTGTATCGTCGGATCAAGCTCACAATTTACCATACATGTATAGTAGGCCCTCTATTCAGAACGTTGTCAGCTCTCCCTCAATACTAGAACCAACATGGCGAGCATATACTCATATCCGGCACTACGTTTCTGCTCTCTGCACCACTATTGTCTCAATGCCTTGATGTGTGTAGTACCTATATCTACCACCACCCACCCCCACTCCCCCCCTTGCTGAATATGCCGCTGAAGTCGAGGTCAGACACGCCTCCCCCTGGGGTAAGAGGCATGTACAAAGATTGGACATTGCATATATATATAGTATACAGTGGTATACCTTGTGTAGTACCATCGGTGAGAGACCTATAACGAATGATCATTGAATACAAATACAAGCATACTTGCAATACCTTGTGTTGTGCTGGGAGTCACTCACCCATATGAAATCGTATGTATGTATATATATATATGATTGTAAGTGCAATACACTATCCCACCTTGTGTTGTGCTGGGTGTGCTGGATCACTCATCTCCATATACTGGTATGATTATAAGTATGTGAATATACTGTACTGCCCCACCATGTGCTGTGCTGGGAGTGCTTGTCCGTGATGACACGGAGGGTGTGGCCTCAGGCCTCGGTCTCTCCCTCTCCCTCTCCCTCTCCCTCGGTGTCTCGTCTCTCCGTGTCTGGGTGGGTGTCCGTCTCCTAGTTGTGGTTGGGGTACGGGTCTGGGTTAGAGAGAAATCCAATTAGTATACACATATAGAAAGTAAATAGGCTTACATGAAACTCTGAGGTAGGAAGTTTGTGGATTCCACATTGCGGAAATTACAACTACCCTATACATATATCAGGACGATATATATATGTTCTCCTGATAAACATAAATACATACTCTCCACTGGAGAGTCTCCAGAGCGAGTATATATTTACCTGCTGCTTTTGGGACAGTGCCTTCTCCACATATGCCACAATGCCAGAGTCAAAGAGAAGGGGGTTGAAGGCCTGACGGGTAAGACCACCTTAGACTCCATACGACTGAAATAGACGATTCACTGTATGGATATCAGACACGTGTAAACTATTACATGTAAAGGTACCTGTATGTGCCTGACTGACCCCAGACAGGACTCTGCCCTCAGCGCCTCTATCTCCCTCTCTGCCTGTATCTGGGTGTCACTCTCAGTGCCACTGTCTCTGGTGGCCATGTCAACGTCAACATCCACTGGTAGGAGGGCCTGTTGATGAGATAGGGATGCTCTTTAATAGTTACGATCGACATGAAACAATGTCAACGTCAATGTCTACGGGTATACATAATACAGCGATGCGAGATTGGTATGTGTACCACTCTTGGAGTATAGAGTAGCTCTCTCCGATACCTCAGGTGGCAGCACCCTCCAGAGCATAGCTGTCTCGTATCTCTGGTTCACCATGCCTCCCTCCCCCTCTCCCTCCCCCTCTCCCTCTCCGGTTGTCAACAGCACATAGAAGTCCTTGAGAGCATTACCCCTGTGATCAGTCAGAGAAGAGCCTGAGCTGAAGTACTCATTACAAGAACTAACTAAATACATCTTATCAACAGGACATAGAAGTCCTTGTGCATTGCCCCTAGGACTATTAGATACAAGTGTTTCTTGTTGTATTCAATGACCACTGCTAACATAATATGTATCAAGACATAAAAGTCCATGAGGGTGTTGCCTCTGGGATGAGTGTCAATGTGGTAACCATACTATGGTTATCGGTATCGTTGGTAAATGGTACTGCCTTTCTTCCGGCGAAAATGAATGACAATGTTAGTACTACTCTTTCCAAACCTTGTGTTGACAGAGAGAACAAGAGCCAGTCTACACTGCTCGAGGGTGTGGAGAAGACGGTGGGCTGTTGTGAGTATATTGAATTAGAATATTATTGAAAGCGTTCTGCCTCAGCGGTCTAGTCAGTTACTGAATAGTGTGGTGACGAGTACATGTCACCTATGTTGCCTGGCTCCAGTGACCCAGTTGTCACTATGCAGGGTGGTCCAGACAGACACACGGGTGAGACAGTGTGTCTGTAATCAGACATCATATTACAGTACATAACTGTTAATGACTTGTCAGAAAATTTGTGGACCAAGGCGTAGTGCATGCAAAGCAGTCATGTCCCATGGTGGGAGATATATATAAATATGGAAATATATATATGAATATGTATATAGATACATCGTATATACATCATTCTACTACATATATATACCTAGGTGTAGTGAACAGTGCGTGTATGGCAGTCATGTCCCATGGGGGGGCAGGGGCACGGAGGGCAAGGTGGCCTATGCTGGTGCCTGGAGTCAGTATCATTCGTGATAATCAGAACGTGTGTACAGCTATAGTACCTGGAAATAGGACACAATCATCAGAAAATCTGATTGTGATATATATGTGTACTTCACCTGCTATCACGTCCATCTGACCCAGTCTCAGATGGGACACGGAGCACACAGCGGCACCCTGGGGGGTTAGGGTATATATACTGGTATATACACTGGTATCGGTATAGATAGCCATGATAAATTCAACTGTCTCCTTGCCTTTCTCGTTGGAAGTCTGGTCCAGAGTGGCCCCAGAGAGGCACCTGGGGGAGCTGTGGGTTGTCCTGCAGTCATGATGAGACATAGCCACTATATCATCATATAGGGATATATACAGAGACACTGGAGTAGGAGAAGAGATTACATGAACGTGGAGGTTACGGCAGAACTTCAATAAGTGCGCTACACACTATACGAGCAACATACCGTGGCAAGAGCATACTGATGCGGCAGCAGGTGCACAGAGAGGCAGGGCAGCAGCATGTAGGACAAGGGGCACAGACACCTCTCTCTCCTCAGCAGATGCCCTAGGTAGTCTGAGAGACACCTTGCGTCTCTGGCCCCTGGATAGTACACTGCGTAGCCTAACTGTTAGCCAATCTTGTAGAAGCATTGAGGTATAGACAATCTACACCATACCTTCTGGCTAACGCCACACTTGTCACAGACGCCACTTCAAAGGCGAGCCCTCTTGTGCTTGTCACACTTGTGACAAACGAGTTGATGGACTGGGACAGCTCCTCAACACCAACCCTCTAATTGTAAGTACTATATTTCACATGATCAATATTTCCTATATGGATATCAGCTTTTCTCTTGCATCAGTAACTATATACTGTGTATCTGAGTACCTGCTGGTATGACAAGATCTACATGGTGAAGTACTAATCGATGTCTAAACAGTACCATATATTAATGCAAAAGTGTGTGGTACCTGTTGGTATGACAGGATCTCAGCTGCAAACCCGGAGGGCAGTCCACCTAGTGTTAGTGATATATGTACCTATATCGTAGTTGTGCGATATAGTCCGGATAGTCCCAATACATATGTGACCACTATGGATGTTATGAAAGTGTGTCCACCTAGCAGCTCGAGCAGAGGGTCATAGGGTGGTGCAATGACCCTAGACGTCACAAAGACTAGGAGGACCTTGGGGGCAGCAAATCTATGTATGAGGGGCTTAGACAAGGAAGCATACACATAAGTAGTGTGTCTGCATAATGCATGGTATACCTCCTTATCACCCTTTCGAATAGACATATACATATCAGCGATTGAACGCAATAGTATATACCTCCCTATCACCCTAGCTAGTTGACCAGCTGACACATCAGATGTGGTCAGTGCCACTCTGTTGGAGAGGGACCTAGCTGCCAGGAAGCGCTGCTGGAAGGCGGCCTTAGGGTCAGGGTACATGTATTGTGTACAACATACCATCCGCTTACATTACATTACATCTTATAGGTAGTTGTCTGCTGGAAGGCGGCCTGAGTATGAGTTCCAACTGGTATATCAAGCACTTAGTCTGGGTATAGTGGGGATTCTCCATATCAAAAACCTCTCTACTCTTTCGAATCTCCGTGTCGTGGAGAGAAGGATTATAGATATTCACACTAACACTAAGGTATGGCTGTAGATGGTGTTGAATATACAGAAAATACCTGAGGGGAAGATAGCTCTGTGATGTCTCCTGCCGACATGGTAAAGAGGGAGAGAGGGGGGGTGGGAGAGTCAGTGCCTGAGTGAGGGTATACACGTCTAGTGCACACATATAGTGAGGCTCATGTAGTTTACTGGGTGTGTGTGTGTACGTACCTGCCGATGCTATGATGACCGAGCTCAGCTGGTGGGAGACAAGGCGTGCTGGGGGTTAGTGAAATAGAGACTAATCATATACCATATAGTAACTACATAAGTATTACAGATGACTTGTACCAAGCTGCATCGGTGCCTCTCCCTGACCCGAGTATACAGTATAGTCTCTTATCATATACCTATATGGTATAAGACACTATATGTGTCTCATACGGTATACATGTGTCTGATACCTAGCTGCTTCGGTGCCTCCCCCTGACCCGACACATCAATCACAAACACAACACTCATGGTGTGTGAAAGCCCTAAGAACCTGTCTGGAAACTAGCACTGGTACTGTGTTGTATATACTGTGCCCAACCAGCGATCGGCGCTCGCAGTAGAATTTACGAGAGAGCCTCTCTTGATTGAGTATACTGCCCGTGCGGACACACGTGTGATTCTGTGGGACTGCCCTGACTGTAGTGTATCTAGCTTGTCTCTTTTCTTGTCAATGCTGGTGGTGTATGTAGGAAGGTGTGTGTCTAGTCAAGTGAGAGTGTCAGTCTACAGCAAAGTAGGTTGAGAGCCTCTGACAGTACAGGTGCGCCATCTGCATACAGGTGTAGTACAACTGTAGTGAGAGTCTCATACTATATGATGTCATATTGAGATCCTCAGAATGGTCGAGTCTACAAGAAAGTGAGAGTGCTAATTTGATTGCTACTAACCTCTCAATTTGACTCTACAGCACAATGACTAGTGACAAACAACCGAACTTAGGATGATTGGACATATTCAGAGAAACAACAGAGAGTGCTACCCACACGTCAGGAGTCTATTTCAAAGTGTGCAGTGACAACAAATACACCCACATCACTAGCCAATAACATATACTGGGTCTGAGTATCGCCTGCCCCCTCAAAGGGACACATGCTACCCTCATACATACCCTCTGGGAGTACCCCACTCTCTCTCTCTCTCTCTCCCTCTTCACTGTTAGAGGTCTGTGTTGTTGTTAAAGTTCGAGTTGAGACCCATTCATCAGCCTCAGTAACATACACCGAACTGTCAATCGGACAATTCTGTACCCCACCCCCACTAATACTGACTACATACTGCTGCTGGGTGCCAATTGGACTGACACAGCTGTGGATAAAGGGTGTGGGGTGGGGGTTGTGCTCTCTCCACACACCCCTAGGCACACTGTCTCCCCCTGACCCCGAGGGAGATAGTGTGAATGAGACGTGTCTGCTACCCGAGGGTTAGACAGGTCGCTCTCTCTCTCCAAGTGTATATATATATTATAGATTATAGTTTATATACCAAACCTGAGCATACACACTGCAATGTGCCATTAATATTGAACAGATAAGTACAAAAGGTCTAGTGTTGAGTAAATAATCAATAAAATACAGATACAGAATGCCCACCTGAGCACACACAGTGCAGGGTGTCTGCCATCACTACAGAGGACACATGGCCCAGGGTGAAGGGGAGGTCCTGGAATCATATTTAATCCTATATATATCCTATATATACACTAAATATTTTAATAGTAGCACTAAATAGACTATATACACGTGGCCCAGGGTGAAGGGAAGATCCTGGAATCACATTTCGTCCTGTATATATACTGTATCTACACAAAATATTATAATACTACTATACATATAGACATGTCTCAGGGTGAAGGGGAGGTCCTGGGGTCATATGAATAGGGGATGCAAGAACAAGAGTAAGAGCCATATCTCGCGTACCTCCCCCCTCTGCCACCTGTCTGTGGCTGGGTCATACCACCATGTCTCGCGGAGTGGGCCCTGTCTGTTGTATCCGCCTGGAGTAAGGTAGATATAAGCAAAGATAATAGATAGAGATACATATATTTGTATTGGTGTCATGGGCCCTGTCTGTTGTACCCAGCTGAGGAGATGTGCATATACTACAAATACATACTCCAATACATACACACTGAGTATACCGACACATGTGAAAGTGTAAGGGGCCTGTCTGTTGCATAGAATACACAGTAAATACATAGACAGTGTACATAGTGTCCATAAGGTATACACAGCGCTTACCTGCTATAAACACCCTGTCCCCCAAGCACCCCAAGGCACATGAGTGCGCATTGTATATTATACCATATAAATACTACCTACAATATAACTAATGCATTAATTATCACATGTTATTACCTGCTATAAACAACCTATCCCCCAAGCACCCAGAGGCACATGAGTGTCGTGCACTAGGCCAGAGACCAGAGGCCACTCTCTCTCTCTTGGTGTGGAAGGCCATCTCACCCGTCTCACACGTTTCAGACGGCTCAGACGTCTCAGACGGTTCACTGTCTCTCCTTCTGAACCTAGCCTTGACCTTACGCCATATCGCATCTACCAAGGCCTCTCTCTTGCTGTAGCCCCCTACTATCACCCACCTGATGGTAAGGTATATATATATATATATATATATGGGGAGAGAGATGTAAATATCACCCACCTGAGGGTAAGGTGAAATATACATATGGAGAGAAGAGAGAAAGAGAGGTACTAGAGTAAGTCTATGTGGTATGTCATTGTGTACCAAGTCTTATGGCTCTCATGCATGTGGACAGCTGGATATATAAATAAATTACTACACAGCTGGATATATATATATATATATACATTACTACACAGAGAGATATATGTATATATACTACTCAAATAGTATATATATATACTCACTCTTCTGTATCTAGGTGGTATGCTCTCATCATGCATGTGGACAGCTTTGAGGAACGATGGAGACCTCCAAAGAAGTATACAGTGGATCCAATCCTAGGTATTAGGAAGAGCATAACACTCTGAGATAGAGAGAGAGAGAGAGAGAGAGAGAGAGAGAGAGAGAAGAATAGTGCAGATCCCCAAGGAAGCATACAGTCGTCCCTATCCTATATGTAAGAGGCATTACCCTACGAAAGAGAGAGAGAGAGAGAGAGAGAGAGAGAGTAACGGTGCAGACGCCCCAAGAAGTATACAATTGCTCCAATCCTAGGTATTAGGAAGAGCATAACACTCTGAGATATAGAGAGAGAGATGAACGGTGCAGACCTCCAAAGAAGTATACAGTCGTGCCAATTCTACAGGTAAGAGGTATTACCCTTTGAAAGAGAGAGAGAGAGAGAAAGGAATAGGTACAAACCCCCAAAGAAGAACACAGTGAATCCAATACTATATATCATATATACATATCATATATATAATATATGAAAAAGAAGTACACAGTGGATCTAATACTATGTATATCATATATATATAACATATATATCATATATGTAAGGACAATGCCATTATGAGGGAGAGAAGGAGGGAGGAACAGAGGGAGGATAGGAGAGACTGAAAGAGAGAGACACACAAATAGAGTGAACAACCATGGGCTACATATACTAGTACATATCATACCTCACTAGGGTCATGCCTTTAAGCTCACTCTCTCTGTATATATATATATAAATATAATCTATATATATACATATACAAGTATATATACCATATATAATATATATATACAATCTATGTATCCTACCTCACTACAGCCATTCCCTTAAGCGCAGCCCTCGACCTATTCTCAGCATAGAGACTATTCACTCTGACGTGAGAGATTGTATATATACTTATGTATAAATATACAAATTATGGAGAGAGAGTGTATATATAAATATATATATTGGCGTGACAATACCTCTGCACTGATTGTTCTGTAGTGTATCCCCCATCTCTGGTCTGTCTGAGTGTCACCGATAGGATGACCTCCCTGCCCAGATCAGAGGCACCTGATACATGAGATATATGAATAAGCATATATATATAAATACAGACAGAGCTTGACCTCCTTGCCCAGATCAGAGGCACCTAGTGTAAGTATATAGACACTCTTGTTTGTATGATGATGATGATTACCAGAGAAAATAAGAGGGACAGAGAGAGAGAGAGAGAATGACCTCCTTGCCTAGATCAGAGGCACCTGATACATGAGATATAAGTATAAGTATACTCACATATACATGTCTATAAATATATATATAGAGAGAGGATGACCTCCTTGCCCAGATCAGAGGCACCTAGAGTGAGAAATATGTAAATAAGTATACTAACATGAGAAGAACAGAATGACAGGGGGAGAGAGAGAGAATGACCTCCTTGCCTAGATCAGAGGCACCTAGAGTGAGGAAAGATAAAGGGGTAAAAGTATATATATATATAGAGAGAGAGAGAAGAGAAAAGCAGAGAGGATGACGGTCAGAGGCACCTATTGCAAAGTATGTATAAATAAAACTCACCCACTCTTACTTTCGTATGTACAAATATAGAGAGAGAGAATGACCTCCTTGCCAAGATCAGAGGCACCTGAGGCATCAGACATAAGTATATGCATGGGTATAAATATATGTGTATACATGTATATATCGAGACAGAGACAGAGAGAGTGGCCATGTTGCCCAGATCAGAGGCGCCTACAGTGAATGAGATCAAAACCCATGTCCATAAACTCTGTATATACTTACGTGTTACACTTGAAAATATGGAGATACTTCTCATACACACTATTATTATACATATATATTCAAATGAAAATAACGAACTTCAGAGATAATAGACAACGTAAATGAGGGAGAGAGAGAGAGAGAGAGAGAGAGAGAGAGAAAGACTTGTTCACTATGGTCACATACACCTAGAGTGGGAAGAAACGCTATTTAGCCAGACGATGGCTAGATATATAGCAGACCAATAGAAAGCAGACCAATATATATATAGATAGATCAATATAGTTGGAACCTGTAGTCACATGAACTCACCCACAACACCAACTTGGTTGGCACCTAGGGGAAAGGCCACGGGTACCCCATAAGCAGCACAGCCATCACTCAGGGCCAGGCGATCGAACTCCAGGCAGGGGATGCCCTGCATCGCAATAGAGCATCCAAAGAGAAGACTGCATTTAACGCCAAGATATGGAATACCAGACTACACCCTTATAGGTATTGATTGGCAAACACCAAAAAATCTCGGTGTGAAGGGGTGTAGGGTGACTCACCATGACTCTATGCTACACAGCAGCCACACACAGTGTCTGAGTGGGTCTCTCTCTCTCTCTCTACATTAGTGGTGTGTAGTATGTCGATGGAAGAGCTGCAGCGGAGCTTTCGAGAGGAGCCGTCTCTTGCATCACTGAAAGTCAGGAACCAGGTGTACATAGGTATGCATGTAGTATAGCTACAGGTATTTATGTGTGCACATTATGATACTATACCCATTCTGATACTGTTTGTTACCTGGTAAATACTGGGTACTGCTACGTATATGTACGTATGCGCATTGTGTATTCCACACCGATATTGGATAGAATAGATCAATTCCACTCCATAGATCTATTTGGTCTTCCCTTCTCCAGTGTGTATCTCCCTCCCTCTCAGTCTCGGTGTTGTGTTTCTCTTGTCCTGAGTCTCCCCCCCCCCCCATCACCATTACCCTTTCCCTTACCGTACTCTTATCATGCAAGAGTATATATATGTATATATATACCACCTTCATTTATCTCCCCCCCTCCCCCCAGGTGACAACACAGTCCTGGTCAATGGGTGGAGAAAGGGTGCCAAGAACTGTGCTTACTTCACAATCTCGCGTGTCCCAACACCTCTTAACTCGCGTAAAGAAGATGATAGTGGGTACACCTGGGTTGTGAGTGAGAGTGATCTCCCTACCCCCTTCCCACCCCTGTCCTCCTTTGCACTGACCCTGATACAAGGGTGTGTGTATGTGTATGGGGTGAGGATAGTGTATATTATAGAGTATACGTGTACACAGACTCTCTCCATCCCTCCTTCTTAACATTGACCCTGATACAAGGATGTGTGTATGTATATGGGGTGAATGTGTGTATATGGGACTATAAGGTACACAGTAGATGCATTCCTCAGGGGATAAATCTATAATGATTCATATGTATATATATATACCCCATAATTACGCATAATCATATGTATATGTATGTGTATATATGTGCGTGTTTAAATACACTTATACCAGGTCAGGGACAGTGCGGGTGAGGTCTGTGCCGATATGTATGCAGTACATGATATACAATAAGTATATATATATATGTATATACATACTAACCCTAGGTCAGGGACAGTGAGGGGGAGGTCTGTGCCGATCTGTATGTGTTGCACATAGACACCATGGAGTGGGAGACACTCTCAAAAGAGACAAGGCAAGTCTCAACCTATAGGAATTATATATATATATATATATATATATATATATATATGTGCCGATCTGTATGTGCTGCACATAGACACCATGGAGTGGGAGACACTGTCAAAAGAGACAAGGTGATATATGTATCTATATGTATATATATATATGTATGTATGTATGTATGTATATGTGCTACATATAGACACGATGGAGTGGGAGACACTCTCTAAGGAGACAAGGTGAGACACACTCTGTAGAAATATGTATGTAGATATAGACATGTATGTATATGAATGCGCAACTAATAGATATATATATATAGTATCTCGCTGATTTATGTATAGTATCTCGCTGATTGTCAGGGAGGTCAATGGCAAGGTCAAGGCTGAGCAGTGGCCGATGAGACGCCATAACCACCTGTCCTTCGCAGTGGGTGGACGGTTGGTTGTGGTGGGGGGATACAGCCCAGACACGACACACACATATGGGTGAGTATGCAGCATGTAGTTGTATAGTATATAGTACTATGTATTACGGCAATTGCTATAACTAAATACATAAGTATACATATGCAACTCTATCTGCGTCTATGAGGATACAGACACACACATATGGGTGAGCGCATGTTACTATATATATCATTATCTAAATATGCATCCAGATATGAGACGGATATATCGGTGTATCAGTGAATGTATATATATAAACTAATATATACTGGCTCCATTATGTGGATCTGCATACTCCCAGTGGTGCCTGCAATGACTGCTAGGAGTTCACCCTAATACAATGCAACCCAAATATATACACATAGTATATATATATATATATATATATATATATATATTCACTAACATCCAGTGGTGCCCTCAATGACTGCTGGGAGTTCAACCCAGAGACCAGAAGGTATGGCAGATATATATATATATCACTCTTATATTAATTTGTGTATATATATATATATATCATGCTTAATGACTGCTGGGGGTTCAACCCGGAGACAAGGAGGTATGTTTGCATGCATATATGGAGGAATATGATTGTAGCTCATTATAGTGTGATTTCTGAGTCCAATACTATGCAAGGAGGTGGCAATGCGTTATTAGTATATATGGGTATGATCTTACTATATATTCCTTTCATATAGATAGGCAAGTTACACTACTCTAACCATAGGTGGAGACCATATATATTATATGTATATCTATATAATATATATATAGTATACATATAGTGCATGTAGTCTGCATCTGGCAGATAATGAGCATACAATGCTCATATACCAATGAGTAGAGTTAGTATATTATATGTGGCAATGCTTTGATTACTGCATGTCCCTAGATGAGGGCAACATATATATATATATATATATATATATATATATATGATGATTTTATTATAATCCCTTGGTGGAGACAGCGCAGGAGGTTTCATTAGCAACACTATTCTATGCATATAGGTAGTGTATATAGACATGTATAGGTATGTGTATGGGTGTCCTCTGACTTCCATTGACTTCTAGGTGGAGACAGCGCAAGAAGTGGAGGTTTGCAAACAAGGGCATCACAGTAGACGATGCATGCATTGTGGTATGTGTCTTTCTCTCTCTCTCTTTCTCTCTCTCTATATATATATATGTGTGTGTGTTTATGAATATGGAAATATACTAAATATGTATGTTTGCACACAAGGGCATCACGGTGGGAGATGCATGCATAGTGGCGGCTATATGTATGTACAGTTACATATATATCCTGGTAGTAATATATTAATGCATGCCACTTGATATCTAGGTGTGTAAACATGCCTACTTACACCAGAATGGCTCCACGGCCCACGTATTCTACCAGAATGACATCCCAATGCATGTCCAGTTCACACTGGAGAAAGGTATCAATACTAATAGACAAACACACACACACATATATATATATTAATATTTGTGTGTGTATAAATATATATGTGTGGGTACCCTATTGTTACCAGAATGACATCCCAATGCATGTTCAGTTCACACTGGAGAAAGGTATCAATTACAATATAGATATATATATATATATATGTATATATATTGTATGTGGGTACTCTCTAGTTTCTATATCATTAACCCAATGCATGTCCAATACACACTGGAGAGAGGTATACTGTACTAATACCAATACACATAAACACATACATTCACAATAATATACACAAGTATGTATTTACATACTGTCCTTCTTTCTTTCCATTCACCCTCAGGTGCCTCTGTGAGTGGCACCCCTCTGTAATGTATATTCGTATACATATACATTCATCACTATATGAACTAGTATGCATATATCTTAACATATATATATATATCTATATATATATATATATATATATATATATATACATATCAGTCTAATACCCAGGTGCCTCTGTCTGTGGTACCCCTCTGTCCAGGGTGCCAGTGTTTGGACAGGTACAGTATGCATATATATATATATGCATATTGTTTATATATATATATGTGTATATATCATGTATACAGTTGAATTATTGGTAGCATAACATATATAGGTGTGTGTGTATATCCCTCTGTCCAGGGTGCCAGTGTTTGGACAGGTATGATGTATATACTAATTTATTCATATATATATATATCATGTATATACAGTTGATGTATTAGTAGCATATCATATATATGTGCACCCCTCTGTCCTGGGTTTGGACATATGTGTGTGTTCTCACCCCAGGCCATGGGTCGGTTCCTAGTGTGCCAGGCCCAGTCCGTATTATATATGTATATATACCACATAGTGTATGTGTATAAATAGAAGAGTATGTATGTAATTAGATACCCATGTCTCATCTCAGTCAATGGGTCGGTTCCTAGTGTGCCAGGCCCAGTCAGATGACATCATATCATACAACACAGTCACGGGACATTGGAAGTGAGTTCATACATATATATTTATTACATTGTATATATAGAACACTTGTATATATGTAGTATATGTATTGATATCCTCCGATGACATCGTATCATACAACACAGTCACAGGACACTGGAAGTATGGATATATGTGTATTACAATATATATAATATATATATACTATAACACTGTGATATTCATAAGGCCTCCGATGACATCATATCATACAACACAGTCACGGGGCACTGGAAGTACGCCAATCTATCTACGTATATACATATATATATATAAATATATATATATATAGTATTTCTATATGTATTTACATATCCTCTGATGACATCATGTCATACAACACAGTCACGGGGCACTGGAAGTGAGTTCAAACACACATATATATACATATATTTGAATATGTCTGCCAGGCCTCGTCTTATGATATCATACAACACAGTCACGGGGCACTGGAAGTGAGTCACAGTATACACGAATATATACATAGAATGTATAGTATCATAATATGAATGTATACGTATATATATATATATATATATACTTTACATGTATTCAGTTCATATCCATACACAAACACACGACACTGGAAGAGAGTGAGTGTATACATATACATATACATATACATATTCATATACATATACATTTATACTCATCATATGTAATACATAAGGATGTGTATGAGTATTCATTGTGCTCTAGGTACTAACCCTCTATGTATATATATATGTATATGTATCTATTACTATCCCCCCAGGCGATGGGGCGAGGGCAAGCCACTCTGATACTTGAAGAACATGCTATATGCTAATATATATACTGATTACTATACACGTTATACATCCTTATAGACTACTAACCCCCAGGCGATGGGGCGAGGGCAAGCCACTCTGGAACCCCACAGTGACCAGTCTGGGAGTGCCAGGTATATATATACATATATACACATGTCTATATATACACACACACACACATATATATATATACATTTATGTATATTAATAGATATATACTCTGGAACCCAACCGTCACCAGTCTGAGAGTGCCAGGTATATATGTATATATACACACATATATGTATACGCATATATATACTCTATTCCTCAGTCAACAGTCTTGGTGTGCCAGGTACGTGTACGAATACAGCGAATACTTATGCACATGTGTATTCCTACAGTCTCTCTCGTCTAGCGGCAGGTGCAGGAGTGGCACCACCAATAATCAATGTATATGTATTAACACCCAATATATACTTGAGTATTCTGATGTATATGCATGTCTCTAGTTGCCTTCCGAGGCAGGGGTGGATGTACCACATATTGTATATATATAGATGTATATGTTGCTATATTCTATACTAGATACACTAACTCTAGGCCTGTCCCTTGTTGCCTTCAGGGGCAGAAGTGGCACCACCTATTATATACTATATATATATGTGTATATAGCTATATATACTACACTAAGTATATAAAAATATACTAATGGCAAGGCCTGTCCCTTGTTGCCTTCCGAGGCAGAAGTGGCACCACCTGTGCCACAGTGGAGTGGATGCCATGGCTCTTTTACCCAGGTACTATATATATATATATATATATAGATATGCACCCACCCACATGTATATACATTTATATATATATGTTATGTACTTGTGCCACGGTGGAGTGGATGCCGTGGCTCTTTTACCCAGGTATTATATGTATATATATATATTATACTATATAGATATAGATATAGATATGCACCCACCCACATGTATATGCATTTATATATATATATACTATACCTGTGCCACGGTGGAGTGGATGCCGTGGCTCTTTTACCCAGGTAGACAAAGATGTATATATATCATATATGTATGTATATGTTATGTACTAGTGCCACAGTGGAGTGGATGCCGTGGCTGCTCTGCCAGGTAACACACACATATACACAATATATGATGAACCTACTTTCTCTGTCCCTGACATGGGCCCTGTCCCATAAGTGCATATTCATATATATGCTACTCTGTTAGGGTTATATATGATGCGTCTTCTTACAACCAGACCCAGACCTGACCTGGGCCCTCCCCCCCTGTGACATACACATATGTATACATACATGAGTATATATACAACACACAGTATTTCTCTCTAGTACATATTATATATATCCTTACGTCAGACCCCGACCTGACCTGGGCCCTCCCCCCTAAGTCACTAACGCCCATATATACATATATACATTCAAATATATACATTTATCATATTCACATATCATATGTGAATATAGTACTAACATCTAGATCCCGATCTGACCTGGGCCCTCCCCCCCTGTGAACAGGAGTACGAGGGAGTGACATCTGACACAGTGCACTATCGGTGACAGGAATAGATAGTAGTCACGATCGGATTAGCTCTAGTTCTACTATTGCAGTGCTTTGATATATATATACGGATATATACCATTCTTTTTCATTATTGGTTTATACCATGGGTACGAGGGAGTGACATCGGACGGAGTGCACTATCGGTGACAAGTCTTGTCACAGGAATAGAATACTACATGTATAGTGTGCCCATACCCTAATAATGGTATTATGATATGTATGTCCAATAGTAGGATTCTTCTATATTCCATGCGTACGAGGGGGTGAAGTCTTGTCAAAAGAGTAGACTATTTCATCGAGAGTTGCTATACATATCATGAAGGCATTATGCCTCCCGTTAGCAATACGTTATTTGATATGTGTCCATGAGTAGTACTAATTGAGTACGAGAGAGTGATATCAGACACTATCGGTGCTTCCTATCCTAGAAACCATGAGACAACGTGATTCTTCACATACTGACGAACAAAACGTCTATTGATACAAATGCAGTGCTCTGAGATGCAGAATGCGAGGAAATCTCTCACACACACCCACTCCCCTTAATGCAGATCTCTTAGCAATATATGACCATAATGAGTATGTATTGTAGCTTTGGCTGACAATACAATAAGGGTCATCTCTCTCTCTCTCTCTCTCTCTCTCTCTCTCTCTCTCTCTCTCTCTCT
>BDIP01000112.1:18133-31188 GCA_003568945.1 Kipferlia bialata
GCCCGCCCTTGTGGGGGGGGGGGGGGGGGGGGGGGGGGGGGGGGGGACACCACGATTACACCAGACGCCTGCCACATACCATAGATAGATACTGACACTGACACCGCTACATACCATTCTTGGGTCCGTCCTTGAGGGTGTGCCATGCCTTGAGATACTCTGCCAGGGTGGACACAGCCTTCTTCCTGGGATTGGATGGCAGGGTATATATATAGAGAGAGAGACTATGATACAAGATGATGGATAGGGGAGGGAAGAAGAGGCTGACGGGGATATACACAGGAAATATGGACATAATGAACAGCCATATAGGCATTATCTCTATCATGACTGAATGCATATACATATATATATCTATACCAAATCACACACCAGCAGAATCAATACAGATATAGTACCTGCTCTCCTGGGCCAGGGTCTCCTCGGCCTTCCTTAGCATCCTGGTCTTCCACCAGGGTGTCCTCTTGACCTTCTTCTAGGGTTAGACATACCAAGGGCCCGAAGGACAAAGTACATGCCTGTTCCATATATATATATACTTCATGAAATACCGCAGGTTTCATGAATATGGGGCCACAAACAGCTACCTTCTTCTTCCCAGCACCCTTGCCGTCTGCGCCCTTGTCCACGCTGTAGTACGGGTTGTCCTCATAGCTGTAGTTATCGTACTCATCCACGTCCACGTCCTGGAAGTGCTCCTCAGCCATCTCCTCCGGTCACTCTGAGTGTATACCGCTCTCTGTGACTTCTGAGGAATAGAGTTAGGGCAGCAATGCAAGGAGCGACAGAAAGATATGTAATGCTGCAGTGACTTGGGAGTCACATCCTGTTATACCCTTTTTCGGTTTTTGCCAGTTCTGTCTACGGTGTAGAGTCTAGCCTACACTGTAGGGCCTTCACTGGACCGTCACTTGTAGGTGACCTACAGTTGGCCCACCCTCGTCGGATATAATGGTAGGGACTTCTGTCAGTGTGTATCGTTAGCTTGTATGTGTGTACATCATAAGTGTATCTCTTGTGTATGTATGTGTATACTCTTATCCAAGGCCGATCCCGTCACACTGGACAGTCAAAATGATACTGACACTGAGTATCCTCCTGTCATCAGTGAGGACACTCTACGATCCATGTCTGATGTCCAGAGGAGGGTGTATATGATCAAGATCCGTGAGGCACTTGACCGGGAGCCTGGAGTGCTTGTGTATAGGTACCAGTCGATGGGTGTATGTAGCATAGAGGTGCTTTCATTGTCAGATTGACCCATGTGGACTCATATTGATCACAGGTACATAGACCTGATAGGTCTTGACGCACGCCTGCGTCTTGGAGAGCGAAGAGAGATTACGTAGACTGGATGCTATATTTGGTAGGGTAGATGAATGCACCCAATCATCGTGAGACCCCCCCCCTCCACACACACACCCAGACACTGCAACCAACATTCATTGCTTGTTGTCATGATCCAATATTCATACTATAGATAGCCAGGCACATATGTGTCCATCCCTGCCTATATCTCTCTCCCTCCACACTACATCAAGCAAGGAGGTGACAATGTGCGCGGATACATATTCTCTCCAATGATACACTCTCCCGCTGACCCCCCCCTCGATTGTTGTCATCGTCTCTCTCTCCCGTTGACTCAAGGTCCAGCAGGATACTGATACTGATACCTCCAAATAACTCGACTATTCATACTGGTATTCTACCCGTCCCTCCCTCCAAAGTAAGGCAGCGAGGCCGAGATTGAGCTATTGAGAGAGAGGGGGGGGGAGAGAGAGAGAGATGGAGAGAAGAGGCAAGCAGGATGTCTGCAGACACTACACCCAGCACTGTTGGAGTAACTGTCTCATGTACCCTCTTGGGTAGCTTACCCATCGTGCGGTCTATGTTATACACTCAGTCACACGGTGTGACACAGTGTGGAGGACTGCGTGCTGAGCTGGGTGGCCGGTGGCGGATGAGATGTAATCTGCTCATACTGGGTTCCAGCTGCCTTGTTGTAAGCTTCCTTGAGCATCTGCCAGGCCATACATTCGCCGATTTCAACTGATTCAGAGAATGTAGTGATGACAAGAGGAGTGACCGCTGCTGTGAAAGACCTTGTCTCGAGTGTGTTAGGTCAGCCTTGCTCGACTACAACGCCAGGAGCCTTCTCAGTGATGAACTTGGATGCCTTTTGGAATAGACAGGCTCTATCCTTGAATGTGAACTATAGACAGGCACTATCCTTGAATGTGGATTGTATCGATAATTATACAGTTCGACATTCACAGAAGGATATCATGATACTCGTTGAAACTGGACATTACATATAAATGAGGCAGGTCCGCGATGGAACTACTTTCTGCTTACTCAGTGGTAGTACCGATCATCCCAATGGAAATAGTGCACTCGGTTTGGACTGTGATTCTCTGCTGTAACAGACTACTGTGACAGCACCTGTCTCCTGATCTCAGGTGGCCGAAGGACTATTCGGAAGCTTGTGGCACAAGCCTTGTGCCCTACTATTCAGGCAGATGTCTCCTGTATGTAAATACTCACTATCTCACACTCCCGGCGGAATCATTCAGAATGATTCATTCTGACTCAGTAATACTGAGCGGACTTTTCACAGAGGATCCCTTTGTCTCCTTTTTCTCTCGGATCACTACTCTTTGAACTATTAAAATTAGAATGGGGATCCTCTCAGATGACTGTGGTGAATGTGGAGTATGCTAGATGATACCAGCATATTGGACTGAGCGTACTCCAAGAAATCAACATAGTCTACTGAGCAGATACCACATATTCAAACAGTCTCCTCCGCTCTCTCTGACATGATACACACATTGCCAAGACGGGGGTGGTCGTGGCCGCCCCTTACATGTACGTCACCTGGACGCTCCTGTCCTTGTGGGTCTGACTGACCTCGCCCTTCACACGGAACATCTGGGGGATGGAGAGCACAAACTGGGGTTGGGATGAGGGTCGTTTGCAATCCCACCATAATATAGGGAAAGAGGCCCATGAGGCGATGGACTCTGAGACACCAGCCAACCCATTCCAGTGGTATACAGTGTATCAACGTGTATAATTCTATACATTCCCATGCATGTACGGATACAACCACATAGTTGTATATACTACTCCATCTCTCACCTCCAGGTAGCACCCCCTGACTCCACAGAAGCGCTCTGCCCCGCCCGACAGCTCCCTGAACCATCTGTTGTTGCACCTCCTGGCAACGCGTCTAAGTACATTGGCCTAAGGTGTGTGGATAGGAAGTATTGACAATGCCGTTAGGGTGATACACTACGACATACAGTGGCAGTAGGCAGACACTGCTGCCATTCGACATCGAACAGAGGGAGAGTGATACAACATCCCTGTGTCTCTTTTAGAGAGAGGAGATGTGGAGGGGGAGGGTGTGTGTGAGAGAGAGGTAGGGAAAGGAAAGAGGGAGCAGAATACCTTGACAAAGTCTGCCTCGAGACTGGTGGTGTACAGGCGGCCTGACCCAGGCAGAGCGGGGACCAGCTCAAGAACCACCTGAATATGGGCAACATATATTGCAGCACTCTATATCAATAGGCACAAGAATACTGGAGAGAGAGACTGAGTGTATTCGGGTTATCCCACCTCTCGATCCATGTCATGAATACCGACAGTGAGCTCCTCGATAAACTCCGGCACCACCATGTCACGAATCTGTCGTAGTACATCTTCGGAGATGTTCTCGTGGCATATGCGAACTGACACATCAACGAGAGCCGTGATGGGCTCCTCTGAGTGGAGTCGCTCGCCGATCAGACCGCGGATCACAGCATTACTCCTTCCAGGTACATCAGACGGGGTAGGGGCGGCCCCTGAGGCTAGAGGGAGAGGGTGGACTGATGGTAGATGGGTGTCACCCTGTGCTACATGGTGCCTCACAGCGGGTGGGGGTACTGGGGATAAATCAGGCACATCGGTAGTGCAGCGTGCAGGACGCTTCGCCATAGCAGGTTGTGCTATTGAATAGAAGGTGAGAGAATGGGGTATGAAGGAGTACCACGGCCACCGCAGGGAAAGTCGGAAAATCCGGCATTGGCTCCGATATTCCCTTCAATACTAATACTATGCTCCAGTAACTGCGTGATGCAGTTTCTTCTCCGAGCAAAGTACCTCACGATACTGTTTCAGGGTCTCAATTGGATCGATGACCCTCATGGAAGATATTGTGAATAATTGGACCTGATTGGTGTACACTACTGTTCTATACACACCATGACACCACTCTTCCCCACATATATTACATCATCACTCGTCCTCGTCCTCATCGGTGTCAAACCCAGCAAAGGCGAGGCCTATGTTCATCTTGTCACTGGGATGAGAACACAGAACACAGATCGAGACATAGGAGAGTCAAG
This sequence comes from Kipferlia bialata, assembly GCA_003568945.1. Lineage (NCBI taxonomy): Eukaryota > Fornicata > Kipferlia > Kipferlia bialata. Next base: position 22,525 of record BDIP01000112.1, read on the forward strand.
TCTATATGAGACACCTAACTAACAGGAGTCATAAAGTCTCTACAAACACTGCTTCCTCTGGTCTATAACACCCTACCTGTCGGGGGCGTCGAAGAACATCTCGGCATCAGTGTCTGCAAAGGGGGTAGAGGGGGCTGGGGGTGAGATTGACAACACCTTATATACAGGACGTGATGTGCGACACGAATATAAAAATACGCAGCAGACAGAATAGTGGCAGGTCACCAAAGACACACATGCTACGTTGAGACTCACCCTCTGAGGCAAACACGTCGCGTGGCATGGGCCTCCTGTGAGAGTCTCTCTCCCTGTGAGATTGGCCCCTCTCCTCCACGTCCCTCATGATGAACAGACCCTCAGGCATCACGTGGGGGGCTGCGTCCACCTCGGGTGCCCCCCCCTGCTCCGTGTCTCTAAAGATGTCGTCAGGCTGGGCCCAGTCCATGTGGCCAGACGGCCCATGCATAGGGGCATGCATAGGGGCATGCATAGGGGCATGGGCAGATGGGGCATCCCGGGAGTGGATGGGGCCTCGGAAGGGCGGCGCAAGGTCCTGAGTCAGATGGGATGTCTCATATATATACAAGTCTACACCACACAACCGACCACACACACAACCACCCCCACCTCCTCGACCGATGACTGGCCGTGTCTGGGGTCGTGGTCCTCATCGTCCTCGTAGTCCAGGAAGGGCCTCTCCTTGGCACTGTCTATGTCGCCAAAGGAGGGGGAGGGGATGGCAGACAGAGACAGATCGCCTGGCAGTGAGCGTCACAGGCAGATATTGTCAGTGGTCTCAATATGTAACAACATATATTCAGTCAAGTATACCATCATATCATTGTGTCAATGAAAGGCCTTCATATACCCAACAACTGAGACACCACCACCCATACCTGCAGTCATCTCGGACATACTCTCTCTCTCCCTATCGCTCTCCTCAAACTCAGACTCCATGGTGGGAATCGGGGCCTCTCTCTGCTTGCGCTTGCGTCTCCGCTTGGTCCGTCCCTGCCTGCTCTCTTCCTCCTCTCCTTCCCCCTCTGCCTCTCTCTCTATCTTGGCGTCCATCTGCTGGAGGAGACGCGACACGGCCTGATGGGTGAGGGAGGGCTAGAGAACAAGGAATGACCAACCATATCAAACGCAAGTGACACAGAGTACATACGGTGTTGTGCCAAGATCAGTGAGTGCCGCTACATATGATGCTGTTGGTACCTCTGTGTTTGAGAGGTCCTCCCTCTCCATCTCCCCTCCCTGGCTGGCCTCTATATCTCTGTCTCTGTCTCTCTCTCTGCCCTCCCCGGGCCTGGTGTCCATGCCCTCACTATCTCTATCTCTCTCATTATCCTGGAATATCAGGCATCAGCGGGGGGCGGTAGAGGATGGTAGGATATACCAGATACAGATACAATAGGCAGTGACTACACACCTGTACCGGGTATCCACCCTGGGCAGGCCGAGCTACTGTGCTGCCCTGGGCCTCACCTGGGGGTGGGACTAGGGGAGGGGGGGGTACCAGAAGTGGAATATAACCAACATGGGTAGGATACACAAAACTCTGCACTCATGCTTAATTACCCCACAGGGAGGGATATGCATGTATACAGTCTCACGTGTCGACTTCTAGGGTATATGGTAATATATATCTACATGTACCCATACCTGCCCAGAGCAGAGGGAGACTGTCGGTGTCCATGACGTTGACGGCATCGGACACGTCCCTCATGCCCCCCCTGTCTTCCATTATCCTGTCTATCACGCCCCCCCTGTGTGGTGTATAGGACGGTGGGGAAGGAGCGCCGGCCCCAGCCGTGGCTGTGTGCCCGGGTCTGTATGCAAAGCGAGGCATGTTCTCAGGCTTGTCAGTCCCCAGTCGCTGCTCAATCCCCCCATGCTGCTCTCTCTCTCTCTCTCTCTCTCTCTGGCGGAGGCCTCTAGCACTTGGGGCTCTGAGTCGTCCCTTGGGCTGGCCCTTTCCCTTGGGGGTGGGGACCCCCCGGGACTTGACAACCTATCTAGTCAGCATACAACGACAGATATCTGAGAACACAGAAGAGATGTACACACGTGCGTTGATACAGAAGCACCATGTGTATTCACATCCTGTGCCGTACCCAAGTCCGAGGGACACAGTCGTGCATACATAAGACACAATGACTATATATCATACAGCTGGATACCTTGGGACTGATGTGTCTAGGCCTGGCCCTCTCTCTCTCCCTCTCGATCTCAGCCTGAGTCCTCACATTGGCCCGTGTCCGCTGCCCCTCCACGTCTCTCTCTCTCTCCCTCGCCATCTCCCTGCTCCTTCTCAGAGGACTCCGAGGTATCCTGCTGTCCCCCCTCTCCCTTGCAGCAGAGGGCGAGGGTGTGGGGTGTGTGGGGTGTGTGGGGGTGGGGAAGGCAGGGGAGGGCAGGGCCAGGAGGGCTCCCATCACTACCTGGGGGGAGACACAGACACACAGACGTACACAGATAGAAGTACACAGAGATTCCAGACCCAATGATGTCCACCCATACCTCAACCAGTCTCCAGAGCTGACACGTGATGTGATCGGTGCTGAGTCTACGCGGTCTGTCTCTCTCCCTCCCCCTCTCTACCCCACTCGTGCTGAACCACAGGTCGGGGGCCCTCTCAACTATCGAGTACACCCTGGGTGTGAGAGAGGTATGTGTATCAGATCTTAGGGCATACACAAAGCGAGAAGCGGCGAAGATGAGTAGTATTGAAGACACACATATATAGACAGCACACACCCACACCCATACCTGGCCACGATGTCTGGGTCAGTCGAGTCATCCAGACACTCCCTCAGGGCCCCCACAAACACAGAGTGGCAGGAGGGCAAGGGGAACAGGGGCGTGTCCACCAGCGTGTGCATACCGTGACGATGCTCATGGGTGTGGGGAGGCGCGTGCTGAGATGGGCCGTCTGGCCCCATCAGGGCAGTGGGGGTGGGGGACCCTTCCGACCAGCCCATGGGACTAGGCACGTGTGCTGGCTCTGGCGTGGCATCGTCTGGCACCATCTGGTCTGGCTCCGCATCCCCATCCCCATCCCCATCCGTGTCTGACCCAGGCACAGACATGGGCATGGGCTGATGGGCAGGCCCAGACTGCTGGTGGCCAGGGGAGGGGAGGGGAACCGGGACACGCTCTGAGTAGGTGTGTGGGGTGAGCGAGTGGAAGAGAGAGAGAACGCTGGGGTGAGAGTGCTTTCTGAGACTGGGCAAAGGGAGAGTGCTCTCCACGAGTTACCTCACAGTGCACACACATATATATCCCATATAGACAACTGTAAACCGCTCTGCCAGACTCAGTTGGGTCTGATCCTAATATGTTCATGAATACACAATCATTATATACTATATAATCAGAAGAGGCACAATGATACCCAACCCGTCCAGCCCCACCTGTCTATACTATACATACTATATACTATATACACTATACTACTCTCTATATACCTGATCTGGCAGTGGTCCGGGACCCCCTTGAGCAGGGTGGCTGTGACACGGCACAGGGGGCTCACAGACCTAGGGTCAGGGGGACACAGACAGGGATATACACACATATATATATATATAAATATATATCGCTACACAGCAGAGTCAAAGGGTGCTGCTCTACTTGCAAACATAGGTATATATATATGCCACATCCTAGCATAAAGTAAGATAGCAGATAGAATACACTTGTAGACAGTATACACCAACACAAAAGGATATCTTCCCCCTTCTGTCGTACACACCTATACCTCTCAATACAACCCCTATAACTCTCATAACCCAAACCTGATACACCCCTATCTCTCATATTCAATATCTAACACACACCTATATCTCTCGATGCTGAGAACAAGTTCCTTTGCGTGCTTCAGAACGATGTTTGGAAGCCCGTAGCGCTTGGCTGAAATGTAAGGGGACGTAGAATGTCCGCATACGAGTGGATATATGCATACTCAATAGGATCGATACATAGGAGAGAGACGGACATATGGAGTGGGAGAAAGACACACGTAACACTGATATGTATCACTATATATAATACCTAGGAACACCGACAGAAATGCCGAGAGGGTCTGGGGCGAGAAGGGGTCAGCCGAGCCGTGGTGCACATAGGCCTCGGCCTGGGGTCAGGGTGAACACAGTGGAGGCAGAAGAGAAGAGATGGAGAGAGAGGAAGAGAGAGACCCACCTCTGTGAGGAGAGCAGAATGCCTGTGCCGGTAGAGATCGGTCAGGATCTGCTGAGTCCACCGGAGCGACTTGCTGAGTGTTAGACAGTGCCAGTGTCAGTGAATGTGTCAGTGTTAGTGAATGTGCTGGACACACTGAGGTACTTATGCTAACAGACGTTGCCACCCACATTGGGACAGGCCCCTCCCTCTGTCTGTGTCTGTGGGGCGTGCCATGCCCTAGTGCAGTCCCATGGGTATGTGCATGGGTATGGGTGTCAGGGGTGGCCATGGGGCCAGAGGGTCCAGCGATATATACACCAGATCCAGATGCGTCACAGGACTGGGCAGTCCCAACCATACTCGCTCTCTCCCTCTCCTTGTCCTCCTCTATTGCCCTGGAAGGATCAGACTATATTATCATTGATCAGCGGGTCTCTAATGATGCAACTACAGGAGTCATAGGGTATTGTTGCCATAAGAAGCAAAGACATACCATGGAACTACCAGGCAATTGTATTGTATTTGTATATTGGATATTCAATATATAACCAACCCACCTCTCTCTCTCCATTTCCAGTCGGTCCAGAGTCTGAGACTCACGTGGCATCACTGGGAGTGAGGGATATGTACAATACTACACACACATTCATAACATATACACCCCAGCGTGCACCCACCCATCTTCTTGGATCTGAACTGGAAGGTGGCCTCTTTGAAGTGCATCACTTCCAGGTCCTCATCTGGGGCCACCCTGCCCCTGCCCCTGGGGGTGAGGACATAGATAGAGAGAGAGATGGAGATATAGAGAAGTGAAGGTGAGGGCATGAGAGAGAGTAGGAATAAGGGAAGGAAACTGAATGGGAAGGGTATGTTGGAGAGGAACAAAGGAACAAATGAAACCCTGGATACCTGGCCTTCTCTCTCTCTCTCTCTCTCTCCTGTTCCCGCTCCATTTCCTGAGGGGTGAGGGTCACACACACACACACACACACATATATATATATATGCCTCAGGGAAGGGAACTGGGATTGACTGCCTGGACATATGAAAGTGAGGGATAGGATGGACATATGAAAGTGAGGGATAGGATGGGATAGGTGTGTGCACCTCGTGGTCTGGGACCAGGAGCGTGACTGTCATGACGTAGGAGCCAGTCTTCTTGTCTCGCACAGTCCGCACCCTGCGTCAGATCACAGATCACAGATCAGAATATATATCATACAATATACTTCAAACAGAATATATCCAGGGCGACAAGGGCAAGAGAAGGGTGCAGGACACAATGCCACTTAACAGGGTATCAGCCCAATGAAATAGAGTTGAAGGATAGATGAGTGTCAGAGTAGATCAGCACAGTGTCAACCAGAGATGGAGAGGCCCCAGTTGACATCCCCCTCCTGGCACATATCTATATATCTATACAGATAATACAGATCGGAGACCACCTGACATCCCCTTCCTGGCACATCTGCAGAATGCGGCGCCTCTCCTTGGGGGGCACCACGGACAGAGACGGGATGTCCAGCAGGGCAGACCCAAACCTAGCAGTGAGGCAGACTGATGAGGGGACCCACCCGTATCCAACAGCCAGAGGCATACAGTTGGACCATGTGGAGAGTATATCACACATATGCACATATATACACATGGCCCATCCCCCCCCTGCATACCTGACCACCGGGATGGGCATGGAGGTGGCAGAGGCTGCAGCGCTGGACCGGGCCTGGTCGAGGGCAGCCGTAGAACGAGCTAGGGTTGGACAGAGAGAGACAGAGAGAGGAACTAGTAGAGGTAATGCGAAGAGAGAGTCATTGGCACCATCACACGCGAGCCCCTCCCAATCATCCTGTGCACTACAACCGATACGGCCTTCACAGAAACATCATACATACCTACACCCCTGTACCGCTTGAGAACAGCCTCTGCGTCGGCCTCTGCCCGTGCGTCTGTGCCTAAGAGGGTATCGGGGTCAGGGTCGCCCCCTCGCGTGATGCTCTCGATCTCTGCCTCTCTCTCCCTCCTAATGGCAGCCTCTCTCTCATCTACCCCTGCCAGGTCACTCATGCGACAGGTCTGATCCTGCCGCACAGTGTCACCCACATCGGGTATCACATCGGGTATCACATCGGGTATCACATAGGAGACAGAGGCAGCAAGCGAGGAGGCCATCTAGGGTGGGAGAGAGTGGAAGACTGACTGCATCGCAATGAATACATAGAAATATGATTATACTATACATATACTGAAATACACTCTCACACACATTCAAAATGGCATATGGAAATGAACACACTCATGCATATCCATATACAACTGGCCACATACCGGGGGATGGGGCATGACCACCGGGGGCAGTGCGTGTGGGGTGTCGACAGGGGACAGGTCCTGCCCCATGGAGTGTACACCGTAAAGGTCAACCTGCGGGTCGACAGACGGGTCGGGTACACTGAGAGACAGCTGGTGGACACTGGCCCTCACCCGCTGCCTCTCCTTCTCCTGGTCCCTCTCCCTCTCCCTCTCCCTCTCCCCCTCCCTCTCCCTGCCCTGGCTGCCCTGGGCCAGGGCCAGGTCCAGCAGAGCCTCGGCACTGAAGCCACCCACACGCTCTCTCTCTCTCTGGGGGTCGGCTGATACTGGTACTGATACCGACGATGAGAGAGTCCCTGTCCCCGGAGATTGAGAGGGAGGGGACTGGCGCATGGCTGGGATGGAGTAGCTGGGGTGAGCAGGAGTCAGGTGCACTGAACACATATGAAGGGACAGATGTACGGCAGAGGAGTGGAAGTAAACACTAAGAGGAATTGGGCGCATCAGTGGGAGAGGTTTGAGACTACTGGAGGGTGGGGTACACACCCTCACAAGACAGGGCATGAGAGATGGATCATGAGAGGAACACTCTAACCAAATATGACAACACAGTGAAACAATAACAGTAATCCACCATATGGTTTACATGCCCCACTCACCGATACGCGTGTATGAGAGACTCCTCTGCATCGGCCTGTTCCTGTGAGATTGCAGGAGACTGGCCATGGGCTCCATACACACTCTGGGGGGAACGGCTCAGGCCACTGGCTGCCCCCGTGAATGGAGACTCATCCCTAAGGAGCCGAGCACTTCTAACCTCCCCATCACTCTCAGGCTTCCCATAGTTCATAAACACCCCTAAGAGTCTGTCATAGGTTTCGGCCATCAAGGTATCTCAGTGCCCAACTCGCCCAAGAGGCTGGATGCCCACTGTGCAACTGGCACGATGATTGCAGCCGCTAACACCGCTAGGCCACTGAAGGGTAGGTCCAGGCACCTCGAGTACTGAGAACCGACAGAAGCACTAGAGAGTGGTGCACTGTTTCATGCCAACCTGCTTTCTGATTCCTCTTCGAAATTCAAAAATTGAAAATTGAAAGTTGATTGGTTCGGTCATGAATCATGACGCAAAACCACCTCTCTAGGGCTTCAGGGCACATAATCTGAGAGAGAGAGAGTGTACAGACATCCTTAATCCACTAGTTGTGCCTTCTAAGATGGAGGCTCTCGTTGCGAAGACGATAGGCCAGGTTCGCATGACATGGCAGAACCTTGGCCTCTCTGCAGAGGAGGTACTGGAGCGTGAGAATCAGCTGAATTCCATTCTGCAGGAGGCAGCATCCAAGTACGTCGCTGACCAGAATGCAGAGCTTAGCGCTGTGTTCGAGCAGACTGAGGTGATGATTGATGAGGCCAGACAGTCACTCAAGAGGTTGGGCAGGGCCGACAAGCTAGGTATTTGAGACATCTGGTGTATATGTGTGACTGCTAGACTGGAGAATCGGGAGCATGGGTGGTGGTTGTGCACGGATCTGTTGTTGGATGAATCTCTGCGATGCAGGCGCAATTGTGTTGAGAGTACACTGTCTATGTACATGCCCACCTACTCTAACTGCGCACTTTGACACACATTATCTTTTGTGATTGAGTGTTCCTGATGGTATTCATGCTGTTAGGTGCATTAGTATGTGTGACATCGTGTCTGGGAGACATTCAATCCAATTTTGTCTCCACTGATATCAGGGGCCGAGCCCTTTGCCAACACCGAGCATGCCAGGGGGAGACTCAATGCCGCCCAGGACTACCTGGCCAAGGTCAATGCCACAGTGGCTGCCAGGGAGGTATGGGACATGCGTCTGGTGTAGTGTGTTGCAGTGGGTGTCCGGCTCTATTGACACCTCTCAACCTTGCCATGCTTTATGTAGTGTGTGTAGTATAGTCACCACATGGCTCTGCCCGTACACACCATACTACTCTGGCACTCTTTTGGAGATGTTGTGTCACTCTACTCTTCCCTCACGCTCAGACTGAGTTCTCCAAGCTGATGGACCAATACACGGCCCTCTGCACAAGGTAAGGACTGGGCCCCATTGTGGTTATGGGACAGACTATGAATATCGGTAGTGCCCCCCCCCCCCCCCCCCCCCCCCCCCCCCCCCCCCCCCCCCCCCCCCC
>BDIP01000113.1:0-14615 GCA_003568945.1 Kipferlia bialata
GGAATAAGGGTGTAGAGAGAGAGAGAGAGAGAGAGAGAGAGAGAGAGAGAGAGGGTGGTTACACTTACCCAGCGTCACATGGTGTCTCAACCACTGATCCTGGTGTGCAGTAGGTGCCTGGGGGTGAGAATACCTGAGGGATAGGGACGGGTGAAGATATACATAAAGGAGCATGCAGTGGGAAGTGAGAGTATATACGTACCCTTTCTGCATGTGGAGCAGTCTCCCTCACTGGCAGCACCTGCACTGGAACGGTAGGTGCCTGGGGTGAGACATAGAAGCACTGTTACAAAGAATTACAATAGCACAAGAGACTGGACCGGTAGGTGCCTGGGGGTTAGAGTGATATATCATCATAGAATACAAATAGATGTTTTCTAAAACGAGTAAGAAATACTGTGAGTGATACTCACCTCCTGGGCATGGGACTGCATCACTGACACATGTATAAAATGTACAATACATATACATTTGATAACCTATGAAGATGTAACTATGCATATACATTTACACACCTCCTGGGCATGGGACTGCATCACTGACACCCTGCTCACAGTAGTATCCAACGGCACAGAGGCTGGGGGTGAGAGATACATATACAGAAAACATAAATATACATAAGTACAAACTTGGAAGAGTAGTACAGGATACTGATATATATATACCTTCCATCTAGGTCAGACAGGGCCTCCTCGTCACACAGATACCCAGCTGGGCAGGGGAGACAGGCATCGCTGGAGGATGCTCCTAGCATTAGATTGAACATTTGTGTAGCACAAAATCTTTCGTGTAGACAATAAAATGAGCACTCACCAGCTGTGGGGTTGTATGTCTGCTCGAAGCATGCCACTGGGTTCTCCTCCAGGGGACAGTAGTAGCCAACTGGGCACTCTGGTGATTAGAGAAAAGGATTGATGGAAAATCAAAATATTGAAAAATGAAGAATACACTAGAGAATGAGAACAAGAGAATGATAACTGACCTGAGATTGATGAGGAGGTGCAGACAAACCCTGCAGCACAGGGGCCACACTGGTCAGAGGAGGAAGCGCCCTGGGGATAAGTGGTGAAAGAGAGAGAGAGAGACGGATATATATAAACAGAGAATGAGGTACACTGGAAAGGTCAGAAGAGAAGAGTAGAATAGGAGAGGGATATTCGGAAATAGATGTCCATAGGTCACAGGAGGATGTGTGCAAAAGCTAGTAGAAGTAGAACGATAACCGTACCGTGAACGTTGTCCATGTGTCATCGGGACAGGGTGTGTCTGAGGAGGAACCCTCTGGACAGTAGGAGCCAAGGGGACATACATCACCTAGAGAGTAAGAGGGAATTACATATACATATATCAATTATTGATGTGTAAATGTAATGAACCTGTGTATCCGTCTGTGGGCATTGATAGTACTTACCATTATACATTCTAACTCACTACCACACTAAATCTATGTATTAATAATAGTTGATATGGTTGACGTTTACCTGTGTATCCGTCTGTGGGCATTGACGTGCTGGCCCCTGATCTGCACCAGTACCCACCAGCACAGTCACCCTGCACAACACCACCTGTGCAGTACTTGCCTAGTGGGTTAGAGAGAGGGAGAGAGAGGGAGAGAGAGAGAGAGAGAGAGACCCTCCACAACACCCCCAGTGCAGTACTTGCCTAGTAGGTTAGCATATACAATATAGTGTAATGTGCAATATATACCACACCACTATAGTTACCTGGTGGGCAGTTGGGGCATCCACTGGCAGTGATGACAGATGTCAGAATGCCATAGGTGCCATCTTCACAGGGCGTGGGGGTGCTAGGGTTAGTAATCAACATACGACTGATTTGGAGGCGAATAAACAAATACATATATGCATACCTGCTGCCAGCTGGGCAGTATGAACCTATGGGACAGTCGGTGGGTGTCTCTGTACCCACATCACAGTAGTAACCCTCGGGACAGGCGTCACAGTCCTTGAGAGTCAGAATTGATATAGAGATTTACTTGCAATCATAGAATGCTATAATAATTGATACACATTTATATATACTACACACTCACATCATATGCGTCACCGGGTTGGTATACCTATACATGCGTGTATACCCCCACACATATATATATATTCATATAGGTATATATATATATGTATACAGATAGATAGATATAGATACACTCACCGCAGATGCGTCACTGGCCTGGTACGTCCCAGCTGGGCACTCGGTGTAGGTCTCACTGCCAGCCAGACAGTAGGAGCCAGCTGGGCACCTAGGGTGAGGGCGAATCATCGTGTAGGAAACTATATATAACTATATTCCTGTACCTGAAAGCTGTGGGAGTGGCAGAGTATATGCTCTCCTCAGCTGGGCAGTAGTACCCCTCTGAACAGAGACCAGTGGCAGAGGTCTGGGCAGTGCTTTCACAGTAGCTGCCGCCTATCATCAGAACCCTAACAGGACAATATACACATACCACATTGGGGGGGGGGGTGGCGAGAGAGAGAGGTATACCTGGGCAAGGCAGGCAGCTGTCGAGAGATGATCCATACAGGTCAGCGTTGATAGTGCCAGAGGGACAGGGGAGGGGCTCACTGGAACCTGGGAGTCAATACTACAAAGAGAAGATAGAGAGAGAGAGAGAATACATACCTGATGGGCAGTAGTGTCCCACGGTGCATGGCAGGTTCTGGTTGGACACATCATCAGGGGTGTACTCGCTGGTGGTTAGAAAGTATAATCATTCATACATAACGTATAACGCTTTACACCTAGCCCCTGTGCTGAAGTACCACCCTGCCGAGCACATATAACTATACATATATATAGAGAGAGAGAGAAAGAGATATATCTATGTATATACCTAGCCCCTCTGCTGCAGTACCACCCAGCTGAGCAAGGTCCAGATGGGGATGTTAGCCCAGTCTCGACACAGGCCTTGCCAGCAGTGCAGGAGCTGTTATAAGAGTATATGGGAGTGTATCTATATACCAATAGATTGGAGCACATAACACAAGAGAAAATGAACTGATTCATCACACACCTACACTGCGTACTGCTGTACAGGCCCGGCAGACTGCTGAATGTACCAATTGGACAGGGGGTGTCAAGGTAGTTACCAGTGCCAGTGGGACAGTAGTAACCTAGGAGGTTAGGATAGACAGAGAGAGTATTGGTGAAGTAGTAGTGCATACCTGCTGGGCACTGGGTAGGTGTCTCCACACCCTCTGTTCCACAGTAGTACCCTGCCGTACAATCATTGCATACATAGGACCCCTCAGCACTGTACTCAGCAACAGAGCACAGGGTGGGGTTGATGGTGCCGGCCTCACAGTAGGAACCACCTATCGGTGAGTTTAGAATGAAGGTACATATAGTATTAGTAAATAATATATATATATAGATATATACATACCTGGGCATGGCCCGTAGTATCCATCGACAGTGGTCTCAGGTCTGCTACTGGGGGAGCCTAGGGTGCAGAAGTAGCCTGCCTCGCAGTCGCCCTCGGGAGCAGTCAGGCCTGGAGGGTAAGTACATATAGAGGTAAATGAATAGATATACATGTACCACTAACTGCGATACCCACCTGTCCTAGAGCAGTACTGCCCTGCCTCACAGAGGGTGCACTCACCCTCGGCCTGGAGACCAAGGAGGGAACTGTAGGATCCTAAGGTTAAGATGAGTATCTAACAACTACAAGAAGAAACATACCCATAAATAGACGTGAGTGACAGAAGAGAGAGAGAGTACCTGCTGGGCATGGGATGGCCACGGCGGCTCCCTCGGGACAGTATGACCCAGCGGGGCACTGCTGGGAAGGTGAGTCAGAGACCAACAAGGATATACCACAAACTTATATATATATGTGTGTGTATTTGCGAATACATACCTCTGTATCAGCCTCTGTGCTCCCACCCTCACAGATGTACCCAGCGGCACAGAGACCAGTGGCCTCGGAAAGTCCTAATGTCAGTATATATATCAGGATAGAAATCTACACGATTGCAACACACCTGCTGTAGCACAGTATGATCCAGCTGGGCACGTGTCACACTCTGTGACATAGGCTAGACCGGTGGATGTACCAAGGGTGCCTAGAGGTAAGAATTGTAAGTATCGAGAGAGAGAGAGAGAGAGAGAGAGAGAGAGAGAGAGAGCAAGGGAGACTCACCGATGGGGCATGGGTTCTCTGTGGACCTGGATGATCCAGCTGGACAGTAGTAGCCTAGGGGGCACTCGACACTGGAGGACATGCCTATGGTGAGTGAGGTATATAAATTTGTATATATACATATTGTACAGAGAGAGAGGACGAGAGAATGGTCGAGAGAGAAAGATAAGGTACCTGTCTCATCGCAGTAGTACCCCTCTGGGCATGCAGAACAGGAGGTCTTCTGGGACCTGAGGTGAGCATACAGAGAACTCTACACGATACTAGGTAGTATTCCTACGCGGTTACCTTGGCTGGTATGTGCCCTCAGCACAGGGCTCGGGCTCTGATGTACCAGCCTCGCAATAGTGACCGGCAGGGCACACATAACTGAAGGTCAGATATCATAATTCTTTCACTATAGAGAATGGCTCTTGTGTGAAGATACTCATAAGAGCGCAACCGAGAGGACGAGACTGTTTGTACAAAGCGTACCCATATGCATTGGCCCCATCTACTAGCTGTGGAGTGGCAGAGTACTGAGTACATACAAATTTATAAATATACGTACCCGTAAACATTGGCCCCATCCACCAGCTGTGGGGTGGCTGAGGATGAGCCTCCGGTGCAGTAGTAGCCAGCAGCACAGTCGCCTGGGGTCAGATACACATATTTACAAACACAAGTAAATGAAAATATGAAAATATGAGATACTGTATCGGATTTCCCACATAGAGTGAAGGAGAGAGAGGAATGTGTGTATGAGTATATTTACCTGCCACTGCCGATAGACCCGACAGGTCACAGTATGACCCAGCTGAGCACTCCACACAGTCAGTAACGGCCATGCCCCCAGTGGTGGACTTGTAGGTGCCTGGGGTCAGTACATCGCGAGGAGTTAGTACATCGTGTAGAGACACAGTGTATTACAACAACTACCACACTTGCAGTTACCTAAGAGAATGAAAGATGCAAATGATTACATTGGTATTGGGGAATAGTACCTGATGGGCATGCCGTAGGTACACTGGTGCCGGCTGGACAGTAGTATCCAGCAGGGCACTCCTAAGTGTGAGATACTGATACCACTGCAAGGTACATGATATATACGTGTATATATGCGTATATGCGTATATATATATATATATATATATATATATGTGTATTGTACCTGGCCTTCGGTGAAGGCAGCAGTCTCTCCGTTGTAGCAGACGTAACCAGCTGAACAGACAGCAGTGGGAGCCAGAAGTCCTGATAGGTAAGACTAGCCAAGCATACAATTTGTGAATACCCTACCAAGAGAGAAATTGTATTATACGCACCCTCTGTGGCACAGTATGACCCAGATGTATATACAACGTATCAACATATATTGAATACATATATACAGAGAGAGAGAGAGAGAGTCATCGTACCCTCTGTGGCACAGTATGACCCTGCTGTACAGGGTGTACACTGGGACTCTGAGACAAGGGATGTGGAGGCGCCATAGGTGCCTAAGTATTAGACAAATCATATATGAGAGAGAGAGAGAGAGAGATGGATACTCTGGCACAAGGGAGGTGGAGGCGCCATAGGTGCCTAAGTATTAGACAAAGAATATATGAGAGAGAGAGAGAGAGAGAGAGATGGAGACTCAGACACAAGGGAGGTGGAGGCGCCATAGTAACCTATAGGTTAGACAACTAGAGAGACATAAAGGCAGATTGAACACAAAGAGTAACATAGAGTAAGGGGATTGTACACAGTGAATATACCTGCAGGGCAAGGGTGGTCATGGGCTGTGTCTGACCCAGATGGGCAGTAGTACCCCTGGGGGCATGGGGTGTATGTCTCGGGGGAGAGACCGTCACAGTAGTAGCCGGCTGGGTGTGAATAGGAAAAGAGAGAGAGAAAGAGAGAGAGAGAATGAGAAGTAGGTCTCAGGGGAGAGCCCTTCAGCATATCCAGCTGTGGTGATATACATATACATATATATATATATATATTGAGAGAGAGAGAGATATGTACTCACCTGGACAGTCCTGGCACACGGTTCTGCCCTGGGAGGACGAGAAATATCCTGGGGTGAGAAGTCGCAACACACACGAGAAAAGCCATATACTGTTAGGAGGCAGAGAGTGTAACAGCTGTTTCGTACCTGGCTCACAGATGACTGGCTCAAAGACACCGGCGGGGCAGTAGTGGCCAACGGTGCAGATGTCGCCTAGAAGTCAGACACGGGAGTCGAGAATAGGGAAGATAGAGAGAGAGATGATACCTGTTGTGCCGTCCATGGGTGTACTTGTGGTGGCCCCACTCTCACAGTAGTATCCTGCACTGCAGTCTCCAGAGGGAGCAGTCAACCCGGCGCTGGCACAGTAGTGGCTAGCAGTACAGGTCTAGCGTCAGTATATACACATAAACATCAACTATAATATATACAGTATATGTGGTGTCAAACGTACCTGGCAGGAATCCAGGTCCTCCCCTCCCTCCTCATCGCTGAATGTACCGATGGGACAGAGGGAGTAGGTGGAGGCACCAGCTGGACAGTAGCTACCCGCAGGGCACTTGTAGGCCTAAAGTCAGAAGAAGTATGTAAACACATCGCGTAGAATGTTATTCGTACCGCAGGGTTCTCCTCGGACTGGCCTGCTGGGCAGTAGAATCCCTTCATACAGGCGCCAGTCACAACAAGCAGTCCCTCAGTGGCACAGTAGGAACCAGCAGGGCAGGCAGTGCACCTGGAATGAACAACACACATATGGAATACACATCCAGATGGTAATATGACACTAGGAAACATATGTAGTATACTCTGTGAGTAGGGACAATGGTACCTAGCAGATGACGTGAGCCCAGTGCTGAGGGAGAGTGTGCCAGCTGGGCAGAGGAACTCAGTGGAAGAGGTGGTACCAGCAGGGCAGTAGCTACCAGCCACACAGGAGACGGGGCTGTCACACCCTGGGATAAGTGACGAAAATACAAGAATCATAAACTGGAGAAAAGAATTGGGAAAATGGTTATTGATAATTCAACAATCGTACCCTTCTCGCAGTAGAACCCTTCTGGGCACTCCTTGCAAGAGGCCTGGCGCTCCTCATCCTGGGAGTAAGGCATGGAAACGAAAGAGACCAATATACTGCGGGAGAGAGAGGGAGAGATAGATGGTACCTGGTATGTACCGGCTGGGCACTCTGCAGGCTCAGCGGCACCGGCCTCGCAATAGTTACCAACAGGACAGCTGGGGTTAGAGAGATACCCGGAAAATATCAATAGTATAGACATATGTGAGAAAACATACCTTGTGTCAGGTGGATCTGATCTGTCAGATCCCTCGGGACAGTAGTAGCCCTCAGCACATAGGCCGCTAGGGGCTGAAAGTCCTGAAGGGTGAGGGGTACCAGAGTGATATCCAAAGAGTGAAAGAGATGTTACTATCGATACTATGTAATATAACACAGGTATACGCACCTGTTCCTGAACAGTAACTACCCTCTGTGCAAGTGTTGCACTCGGACAGAAGAGAGGATCTGGGGGTGAATGAAAGACAATGGCTATAGTACAATAGAAAAGACTGAAAACAGTACTATGTAATACATGAAATAATCGGATGTACAAGAATGTACCCTGGGGAGCTGTTGAATGTGCCGCTGGGACAGTTAGTCTTGGCAGCGCTGGCCTCTGGGCAGTATCCACCGGAGGGGCAGGGCTCGCCAGTATCATCGCCTAGTATTAGAACACGTATACACATATACTAGTATAATAGATATAGTAAAGCAATACCTCCGTCTGGCTGAGCTGTGGATGACCCACTGACACAGATGTATCCAGCACTGCACTTGTCAGTGGCAGTGGACTGGCCTGAAAGTGAGTGGAACACTAGTAGGATGCGTACACAAGAAGAAACAATGATACTTGCCAGTGGCAGTGGACTGGCCCACAAGTATTTAGATATATTATCAATTGAGACTGTGTGTGTGTGTGTGTGTGTGTGTGTGAATATGGCGTCACTATAATATACCTGTGCTAGGGACGTAGTACCCCCCTGGGGCAGGGATGGGCTGGGATGTACCGGTGCAGTAGTATCCCACTGGACAGATGTCACCTGGAGATAAGCCATACATGTAAATACACAACCATATAATACTACAATAGACACATATATACGACTGACCTCCGTCTCCACCGGTTGGCGTAGCTGTTGTGGATGCTCCATCACAGTAGTAACCAGGGTCGCACTCTCCAGTGTGGGTCAGCTGGGCCTCGGCCTCGCAGTAGTAGCCCTGATAGTAAGAAAGGATCACTGATCTCCATATCAAACAGGTATTGCAATATATACATATGATAGTAATATACCTTTGGACAGTCGACGCAACCAGTGGAGGATGTGAGACCGGTACTGCTGTAGTATGTACCGGCAGGGCATGGGAACTCATCAGCAGCACTGGTACCGGCTGGGAATGAGAGGGTGCAACAAGTACATACACTAAAGGAGTACTGGAGGGATGCGGATATACATATATATATACATATGTATACCTGCACAGTAGTGTCCAGCGGCACAGACGTTCCCAATGTATGTGGTGGATCCCGCGGGGCAGTAGTAGCCAGGGGGGCAAGTCAGGCACTGCAAATTAGAAACATCACTATATGAAAGACATTTGAGATATAGAAATGTATATACGTGTATATACCTCAGCCTGACCGACTGTGGGGTTGTATGACCCTCCGTCACATGCCACCTCCCCGGTACTACCCTCAGGACACTGCATGCCAACACCACACCTGTCACCTGGAGTGAGATACCAATAAAGGTGCATATATAGCTAGTGAAAGAAGAGGGAGACATGCTTACATAAAGAACTGCTCGGCCTGGTTGAAAAGGGATATATTAGCATACCTGTTGTTCCATCGGTAGGCGAGCCAGTGGTGGCACCACCCAGACAGTAGTAGCCTCCAGTGCAGTCAGGGCCAACGGCAGTCATCCCTGAGGTGTCGCAGTAGTGTCCAGCGTCACAAGAGGTACACTGCGACTCCATCTGGGCACCTGTGGTGGCACGGTAAGTGCCAATAGGGCAGAGTGTGTGGGTAGCAGAGCCTGCAAGACAGTATGAACCCTTGGGACATACATAGGCAACGGGATCGGCCTGGGACTGTCCAGCTGGACAGTAGTAACCAATGGCGCAGTCGCCAGTCACAGCAGAGTTACCGGTACCGCTGCAGTAACTACCTGCAGTACAGGGAGTGCAGTCGTCGACTGACTCGAGGCCAGTACTGCTGGAGAATGTACCAGCAGGGCACAGGTACTCCTCACTGCCCTCTGTTCCAGCAGGGCAGTAGCTACCAGCAGGACATATCACAGGGTCCTCGGTACCTTCAGTGCAGTAGTACCCAGCGGGACAGGTGTCGCAGTCAGACTGCCCTGCCTCACCCTGGTACTCACCCGCGGGACACTGGCTCTGGTCACTAACACCAGCCTCACAGTAGTACCCGGCCTCACACTTGTAGGCGGGTGGATTGGCCTGGATCTGACCGGCTGGGCAGTAGTATCCTGCCTGGCAAGCGCCGCTCACAGTTGAGCGACCAGTACCAGAGCAGTAGTACCCCTCGGTACAGGCCAGACAAACGATATCGGACTCCCCACTGGGGTTGGGGTTGAGGTAACCCTCTCCACATAGTGTGACAGTGTCGGTACCAGTCTCACAGTACCCACCACTTGGGCAGGGCTCGCCGGTCACTCCACCGTCATCGGGTGAATCCGTAGTGGAACCACCGTAACAGATGTACCCGGCAAGACAATCATCCAGAGTATCTGGGTCATAGAGACCGGTAGTAGGGCAGTACTTGCCAGCAGGGCAAGTGGTAGCAGTGCTAGCACCAGCAGGACAGTATGAACCTGCAGGACAGATGTTACCACCCTGTGTGTCGTCATCGAGAGGGGTAGACACAGTAGCAGCCAGAGTGCAATAGTATCCCTGGGTACACACGTCTGTGGGTGTCAAACATGCAGAGCCCTCACAGTATTTGCCAGGGGGACAGTCGATACAGTGCGCCAAGGAGTCATTGCCAGTGGTAGTGTAGTATGTACCAGCAGGGCAGGCGTTCTCGGTGGCAGTAGAAGACCCCTCGGGACAGTAGTGCCCGGGGTCGCACTTGCTGCCGACGTACGTGGTGGATCCAGTGACGCAGTAGTACCCAGCTGGACATGTGATACACTCACTCTGACCAGTAGAGGGCTGATACTCACCAGGCACACACTCGACATGGTCTTCAAACCCAGCCTCACAGAAGCTACCGGCAGGACACTCGTCTCCAGTGGTACCGTCTGTGGGAGTGCTTGTAGTAGCGCTGCCGAGACAGTAATACCCAGCTGCACAGTCGGGTCCAACGGCAGTCATACCGGCAGTGTCACAATAGTGTCCAGCATCGCATGCAGTACACTGGGACTCCATCTGGGCACCTGTGGTGGCACGATAGGTACCAATTGGACAGAGAGTAGGAGTATCTGAGCCAGCAAGACAGTAGGACCCAGCAGGGCACTCGTAGGCCACAGGGTCGGCCTGGGATTGCCCGGCAGGACAGTAGTATCCAGCGGCACAGTCTCCAGAGACAACGGAGGCACCTCCACTGCAGTACTTACCAGCGGTACAGGGAGTGCAATCATCAACTGACTCAAGACCAGTACTGCTGGAAAAGGTACCAGCAGGGCAAAGATTTTCAGCACTCGACTCAGTACCAGCAGGACAGTAGCTACCCGCAGGGCAGATAACTGGATCCTCCACTCCCTCTGTACAGTAGTATCCAGCGGGACAGGTGTCGCAATCAGACTGTCCGGCCTCACCCTGGTAAGTCCCAGCGGGGCACTTGCTCTGCACACTTACACCAGCCTCGCAGTAGTACCCAGCATCACACCTGTATGCAGGAGGGTTGGCCTGGATCTGACCGGCTGGGCAGTAGTATCCCGCCTGGCACGCGCCACTCACCGAAGAACGTCCAGTACCAGAGCAGTAGAATCCTTCAGTACAGGCCAGACAGACGGCAATGGACTCGCCACTGGGATTGGGGTTGTAGTAACCCTCTCCACAAAGCACAACGGTATCAGTGCCAGCCTCACAGTATCCACCACTTGGGCAGGGCTCGCCTGTCACTCCACCATCATCTGGAGAGTCTGTAGTAGCACCACCATAACAGATGTACCCGGCTAGGCAAGTGTCAAGGGTATCGGGATCATAGAGACCAGTAGTAGGACAGTACTTGCCAGCAGGGCAAGTAGTAGCAACACTAGCCCCAGCTGGACAATAGGAGCCGGCTGGACAGATGTTTCCACCCTGAGTGTCGTCATCGAGAGGGGTGGCGACAGTAGCAGCAAGTGTACAGTAGTAACCCTGATCGCAGTTATCGTTGAGAGACTCACGTCCAGTACCCTCGCAGTACTTGCCAGGGGGACAGTCGATACAGCCGTCTAGTGACTCGTTGCCGGTGGTGGAGTAGTAGGTACCAGCAGGGCAGGCGTTCTCGGTAGCAGTGGCGGATCCGGCCGGACAGTAGTGACCGGGGTCGCACTTGCTACCGACGTAGGTTGTGGAACCTGCCAGGCAGTAGTATCCCTTTGGACACTTGGTGCATGCACTCTGGCCAGTGGCGGACTGGTAGTAGCCAGGTAGGCACGGCACGTGGTCCTCACACCCAGCCTCGCAGGCACTACCGGCTGGACACTCGTCTCCAGTGACACCATCGGTAGGTGTGCCGGTGGTGGCGCTACCTAGACAGTAGTAGCCAGCCCCACACTCGGGTCCCACGGCAGTCATACCGGCAGTGTCACAGTAGTGTCCAGCATCGCATGCAGTACACTGCGACTCCATCTGGGCACCTGTGGTGGCACGGTAGGTACCAATGGGACACAGCGTAGGTGTAGCTGATCCGGCAAGACAGTAGGACCCAGCAGGGCACTCGTAGGCCGCAGGGTCCGCCTCGGACTGTCCAGCGGGACAGTAGTATCCAGCGGCACAATCGCCTGTCACGGCTGAGTTGCCGGTGCCACTGCAGTAACTGCCAGCGGTACAGGGAGTGCAGCTGCCTAGCACCTCGAGGCCTGTGGTGCTGGAGAAGGTACCGGCAGGGCACTGGTTCTCAGTGGCACTCTCGGTACCAGCAGGGCAGTAGCTACCAGCAGGGCATATGACAGGGTCCTCGGTACCCTCGACGCAGTAGTAGCCAGCAGGACACGTGTCGCAGTCAGACTGACCAGTCTCGCTCTGGTACTTGCCAGCCGGGCACATGCTCTGTACACTCACCCCTGCCTCACAGTAGTAGCCAGCATCACACTCGTATGCTGGTGGGTTGGCCTGGATCTGGCCGGCAGGGCAGTAGTATCCTGCCTGGCACGCCCCACTCACAGTCGAGCGACCAGTGCCAGAGCAATAGAACCCTTCAGTACAATCAACACAAGAGCCCTCGCCAGTTCCACCTATAATGAGAACGCATCTCTGGAGGTCTAAGAGTAAATTAATACAAAACAATACAGGTACATAACACTTACCAGCGTTGGGGTTGAGGGTTCCCTCGGGGCAGAGCACGACAGAGTTGGTGCCTGCCTCGCAGTATGCACCGGCAGGACACTGCTGAAGGATAAGAAACGTTATGACAAGTATAAGAGTAGATGGACCACCTCAGAGACACCAAGTGATAACTAAACGAGTAGATGTTACATCCATACCTCTCCGAGTGACCCATCTGTGGGGTTGGACACTATGGCCCCACCGTAGCAGATGTACCCAGCGTCACAGTCAGGTAGGGTGTCGGGATCATACAGACCTGTGGATCCACAGTACTTGCCTTGGGATCAGTGAATACATATACACACATAGAGAGAGGGGGGGGGGGGAGATCGTGTATGGTAAGTACCTGCTGGGCAGAGGATGTGTGTCTCTGTCCCTGCCGGACAGTATGAACCCTCGGGACAAATTCCACCACCTGAGTGAGACAAAACATCCAACACAACAATGTGAAGATATACAAACATGCAACACTCACCTGCGGCTTCGTTAGGGGGGTCGGGCCTGGTAGCGCTACCACTGCAGTAGTACCCCTGAGTACAGGTACCAGCATAGCTAGTCTGCTGGGTCCCTAGACAGTACTTCCCTAGGGGTAAGACATATAAGCTGAGAATAGAACGGAGAGTAAAACAGTATATATACTATAACTCATAAAGAGAGAGAGAGAGAGAGAGGTACCTGCAGGGCATGCCAGACAGTCTTCTTCGGCAGTGAGACCAGAGGTGCTGGAGTAGGTACCCTCTGGACACTCATACTGGTCACTGGAGACAGTGCCCTCGGGACAGTAGTAGCCTAAGGGGTAAGAAAGAGAAATATATATATACACAGAGAGATATATATGCAGAGTATATATGTCCTTATAGTAGTAGTAGCCTAGGTGACAATGATAGTAGGATACCTGGTGGGCATATCTTGTCACTGAAGGAGTCTGACCCCTCTGGACAGTAGAACCCGACCACACAGGTCTCGCACCTGTCCTGGCCCTCGGATGCCTAAGAGTCAGATAGATATACTACACGATACATCCCACTAGCGTGTAAGACTCCGAGAGCCCTTACCTGGTATGTGCCGGCCAGACACAGCGTGTGTGTCTCTGACCCTGCCTCACACATACTGCCAGCTGGGCAGATATCACCTGGGGGTAAGGGAAGAGACATTTGTATAAGTTCATCGACTCAACTCCCTGACAGAGAGAGTGTGGGATGGGCAAAATTGGAGATAGAATAGAGAACCATACCTGTTACGCCGTCTGTGGGTGTGGATGTGGTGGCACCACCCATGCAGTAGTAGCCTGCAGCACACTCATCACCTGGGTGTTATTACAATAGATAATGTGGTATGTATGCAGTACTCAGAAGTAGACTGAGAAGAAGGTGTCAGAGTGTCCAATATAGTGCACTTGTTGGCTTCACCCACCTAGTGCGTCCATCCCGGTCTCATCACAGTAGTACTTGGCATCACAGGACTAAGGGGTCAGAAGAGAGTCAAACAAGATAAATAGAGAATATATAATCCGCCAAACGTGTCAAGACTATGCCCCCCTTCGAGGGTAACACATACATACCTGACACTCTCCCAGTGCAATAGCCCCAGTGGAAGTGAGGTATGTGCCCTGGCGGTAAGAAGAGAGACCGCAACGCACACAGAGAAAGAGATAGAGAGAGAGAGAGAGAGAGAGAGAGAGAGAGAGATACTGAGGAAGGAAGAGAGAAAGAGGAATACCTTAGGACACTGCACATAGCTCTCTGTCCCCGCTGGACAGTAGGACCCAGCCGGACAGATACCACCGACAGAGGAGGTGTTGTCAACATGACCTGAGATAAGAATCAATTGATAGAAAACTCTCAAGAGAATCAAGAATTTAAAGAATGAAAAATCAAGATCATGATGGGGGGGGGGGGGGGGGGGGGGGGGGGGGGGGTTTCCACGCCCCC
>BDIP01000113.1:14812-31165 GCA_003568945.1 Kipferlia bialata
TTTCCCCCCCCCCCCCCCCCCCCCCCCCCCCCCCCCCCCCCTCCCCTTCACCCCAGGACACCTCCTTTGTGCTGGCCAAGACCATCTGCACCTTTGTCCCGGGGACAGCAGTGCTGGTGGTGGGGGGGGAGTCCCTCGAGTTCTACATACCCAACCCCAACCCCAACTAGAGAGAGGGGGTGGGGGAGAGACCTACACATCTACAATAGGAGTTATGAGGAGCTAGTCAGGAGTGTGCCTACTCTCTGACTGTATAGAGAAGGATGAGATTTGTGCACACACTCAATAGACTGGTCAATACTGCTTTGAGTATCTAGCTGACCCATAGAGCAGAATCACAGAATCATGGTGTGAATAACAGAAGTTTATTAATAATATTTAATAGTACATAACAGTATATACACACTGATTTGGCTCTCTTCGACTCTAGTCTACACCATTATCAGCTAGATCCTCTGAGCGTCTGGGGTTTGACAGTTGTCAGTCATCTCCATCGAGGCTACACCAGTCCTTCACCAAGGCTCTGTAGGTGTCCCCTCACCATATCTACCTCCACTGTCATCTAACGCACAGGGTATCTGCCCTATATGTGTAAAGCGCAATGGAACACGGCCCTATTAACGGCAACTACCGACCCTGTGCCTAGAGACCACTCCCCAGCCTGGGCTTTGTACCTGTGGACCGTCTCTGCTTGGCGGGCTGGACATGAGGTACTATGGCAGTTGGCTACTTAGTATAGTATTCAAGGTGATAGTGATCACATATATCACAGAGAGAGAAAGAGAGATGTAGATTCATAGAGCGAGAGCGAGAGAGTGACAGCACCTTGGCGTGGGGGAGGGGTGAGAAGGGAGGGGTGTATGCAGCGGTGGACCGTCTGGCATACCCATCGACCTGGACATGAGAGGGGAGGGAGCAGGGTATCCTTACAGGAATGTATTGCATACAAACACCCGCTATTATGGGTGTGTGTGTATATATATGAGGACGATAGAGCAACACCATAAACAAGAAAGAGACCTGTGTCATTCTGGATGGTGCGTGCAGTCCACTGTCTGGTCTAGACACAGGCATCTCTCTCTCCCCCTCTCCCTCAGGTACCTCGATACTTAGGGGTGCAGGGTTGGTGGCATTAGAAGGAGCACTCTCCCCAGTCTCCTCCTGGGTATCTCTCCCCCTCTCTCCCCCACCCTCTCTCCACCCTGCCTCAGACCACAGTCTCTCCTTGCGGTCTCTGATCTGCCTCTCTCTCTGCTTGCCTGATTATAAGGGTTTATGCCACTTGTCAACATCTATATCTATATATTTATATACCTAGGAGCTCCTGTGCGCCCTCGGACAGCTGTTGAGTGCTCTTGGAATCAAAGGGTGCAGAGGAAGAGTGTGAGAGTCCCCCCAATGGTGCTGTCCTAGCTAGGTTAGCCTCTCTGCCTCTCTCTGCCTCTCTCTCTCTGTATGTGTTACGCATACGCTCAGACGGGGACTCAGTATCACGCAGACTGGAGCCAAGAGCCTAGAATTAGCAGTGTATACCTGTTCATACAAAATTACTTTAAGCATTATTGTAAGGTATCATCTGAATACATGTAACAACAATAGTGTGTCTCACTCTATAAATATTGTACTTCATACATATATGTCTCATATATATGTATGCACCTGAGTGATTGACATTGACCTCCTGGGCAGAGGCACAGAGTCAGGCACAGTGGCAGAGACTGATATGAGGGTATAGGGAAGGAGAGAACATAGTGTATGCATACAGACATAATGTCTATAATGCAGTCCTAACCTGTCCTCACTAGTGTGGACTGTGATGCCACGTGTCGGGTCAAGGCACGGAAGCGGGCATAGCTAGGGTCAGACAATCAATATGCACTCAATACATTCATGCCTACACCTGTGATCTGGGGCAGCGGGACAGGGGGGTGAGGTATATACAAGAACCTTCCTGATATACATATATACTCTCAATAACCCATCTACATGCACCCTACCTGTGATCTGGGGGCAGTGGGAAGGACAGGGTGGCAGAGGAGAGCTGGTCTGGGGCCCTAGGGGTTAGGAAGGTGGATGCAAGTATGTGCACTCATAAGAGAAACAGTACCACTCATCTCTGAATCCAAGACAAATGCTAGTGTGAATGAATACAGGCAGTGTAATACCCACCTCATGAGTGTATTAGTATCCATATGAATACACTTAGTGTACAACGCATATCATACATACTACCCACCTCACGAGTGTGTCCAGGACCGATGGCAGTGTGAAGAACACCCCCTGCGTGTCCGGGAAGGAGTGGGTCCTGGGCACAATGTGCAGAACAAGTCTGCGGGGTGAGACACTTGACTTCCTGTTGGGTACATGGACCAATGCATATTCGACAAAACATACAATTCAACGCTACCAATAGATGTCCATTGCTATACTGCGTCCATTACTATACCAATGAATTCATTACAATATATACTAGATATCGTACCTCCACACCAGAGGTGGGTACTGGACCAGGGTCTTGGTGGACTGGGTGTCAATGCCTAGGGAGGCAAGGATGTCACTGGGGTGAGGGATGTGTACAATCATAAACAGAGAGGTAGAGAGAGAGAGTCTCAACCACAGTACAGAAGCAGGGGTCTGTACCTAGCCACCCCCTGCCCCTCCTCCAGTGTGCCCATGTCCCTGGGGTCCAAGTCACGCAGACAGCAGGGGGCAGTGCCTGGAGTGAGAATGGTGTCGTGTATAGGAGAAGGGAGAAGGAGAATTCATTATCATCAGAATATGTATACATACTATACACACAAGGGCATACATGCTAAAAATACGATAACGTGCGCTGAGAGTATATGGGGGAGCATGGTGTCATACATGACGCATATACTATATATAAGCATCTAATAATCAACACGGTGTCACAATATCCAAACCTGCATACACTGCCACTATGTGTGTGTCTGGGTCTGCTGCATAGAGGGTCCAGTCACCCCGCCTCCATACCCTAACTCTCTCTCTCCCCCTCTCTCTCCGTGTGGACGAAGGGGTGTTGGGTGCCTCGGTACCACCCGTACAGACGCTAAGGGGGAGCAAGAGGGTCTGTCCATCCACCATGGCACTGTCATAACTCGCGGATAGAGTGGGCACTGTCTGTATATAGGGCACAGTGATGCATGAGTAGTCCTTGGCAGTCTCCTCCATGACAACAAAGTCAGGCTCCTGGGAATGAGGGGCTAGAGGGGGGTTGAACATATCTTACAGATCTATACAGGGCAAACCAATACTGATACTATTATAGTATACAGCTGTGACCAATACCTCTCTGATGCTTCCGTCACTAGGGGGCAGGGGACACATGGACAGAAGGAGAGACAGACAGCGCTGGGATTAATTAAGGAGGGAGAGAGAGAGACAGAGAAAGGGTAGGAGACAGACGATTCTCTTTCTTCCATTATGCACACCCACCTGTGTGTTCGCATCTCCACCATACATCGCATCCTCCATTCTCTCTCTCTCTCTCTCCCGTGTCAACTTCGGAGAGTCCAGCTGGGTGCCCCTGAACGGTGAACGGTGAGTGGTTAGTATTATCAATAAGAACACTGTTTGCATGGTCTGTGTAGAGGGTCATCCAGGTAGACAGGTTCCCACCAATAACACTGGAATAGCCACATACCGTGGGTTGTACTGCTTTGGTGATGCTGCAGTGGCACCAGACTCATGGACGGCACTGGCGGCCTAGGGGTTGGATGTGCATGTATTAGGGTGTACTAGGATATGTACATTGTATATATGTGCGTAGGAATGCAATGTCCCCACCCTCATGACCCTCCTCCTCATGGCAGCCACTATACATCTGTTCAAAACATATGATACATGTTCAACATAGATATGAATGTGTATCCATATATTGAATATATACCTTCATGGCCCTCCTCCTCCTGGCTGCCAGAACAGGGTGCATGGCTGGAGGTTAGGGCACACTATAATATACTATACTATACTATAATATACTATACAATACTATACTAGGGCATCCAAAGAAATGGAACACATACACATGCTTGTATGGCCCAGCAGTATACACATGTTACCTGAGTCGAACCGGTGCATGAGTGACCTGATGGCATCAACACCTGGATATGTACATATGTATATTCATATATATATAATATCATATATACAAATACATGCACAGAGGGTATATACCTGAGTCGAACCGGTGCATGAGTGACCTGATGGCATCACAGCTGGTGATGGGGTGGGGGCCCTGGGGGTAAGAGTTACATATACACACTATAGATACAATAATTATGCGCAATATATGCACTATTATGAAGGGGGCCCTGGCGGTAAGGGGTGAGCTATCCCATCCATTTCTATGTGATACTGATACTGTGTGCTGTATACCTGCAACACTGCCTCTGGGCTGAACAGTGCATGGAAGGGTGCAGAAGGGTGCAGGGCAGCATGGACCGGGGACACACCTGCAGTGGGTATTGTGTGGACGAATGAATACATATGTATAGACAGGTGAATGTACATGACCATATATAGTAGCCTGGTGGGAGGGCCAAAGTGTACAATGGAGTTTGAATAGCTATAGTCTAGAGAGTGTCACAAACCTGATGGCTCCACTATGCGAAGTTCACACCGGATATCCCCACTGGTCCTGAACATCAGAGGGTAATATGGCATATTAATGATTACAATCAATAGCCAATAGTATGCACTATCCAAAGATGCTAAGAGAGTATTGGAAATAATGATATACTATCCATTGTACACTCTCGTACATCAAATTTCATATTCCATGAATCCTGGATGACCATAATACAATAGAATAGTAGTATATAGTATGTATATGTAAGTAATACCTGTTGTACACCCTCTCGTGCGTCAAATATGATATATATGGGATGATATAGTAGTACTTAGTACACATGGTACTTATGCATGCAGATATATATGGTATGCGTGTACCTGTTGTACACCCTCTCGTGTGTGGACCGGGGTGATGGTACAGGGGTATCCCTCTGGGGTCAGAGGATGGGTGGGAGAGAGAGAGAGAGAGAGAGATCCACACCTAGTCTTGAGAAGAGCACCTTCACACCAATAGCTCTTGTGATACACTCATACTCCTCTGTACAATTGTCAATTGTGTAGAGCATAGAGTGCATACATCGTATATACACCTACCTGCCCCAGGTTGTCTGTCTCTGCATGGACCGATGCCTCATCAGAGGCATGCCAGTACTGGACCTGGGGTTGGGCATGCATACTGAGAGAGAGAGAGAGAGTATCAAAGGCATGACAGTACTGCCCTGGGCCTAGCGTTTATAGAGAGTAGAGTGTGTGTGACAGGTCTACACACACACAAACACACACACATGCATACATATTTTCCAGGTCATAGTCTGCATGGAAGGTATATATCCATGATACTGATTCTGCTCCATACCAGGTCATAGTCTGCATCATCTGTATATACTAAATACATGATACTGATACTGGTACTGATACTACTACATATCAATATATATATATATACATACCAGGTCATAGTCTGCATCATCTGTGGGCACTGCCAGACTCCTGTGACCCAGGACAACCTGGGTGTTAGGGGTACATGGGTATGTGTATGTAGAGAGGAACGAGAGATAGAGACCGGGCGGAGAAGTACAACATGAGCACAATACCAAGATGTGAAGGGGAGGGAGGGGGGGGGGGGGGGGGGGGGGGGGGGGGGGGGGGGGGGTAAAAAAAAAAAAAAAAATAAATAAGGGGGGGGGGGGGGGGGGGGGGAGACAGGACCACCAATGCACAGGCTTGGGGTAGACGGAATACTGATACATATTTAGAGAGGGAGAGAGAGTCAGTGCACTCACTTCTGATATGGTGCCACCAGCCTGTACATCTCCCCCTGTCTGTATGACACAATTGAGTACTCAGATATGTACTATACATATATATATACATCAAATACACGTACTTCTGGTATGGTGCCACCAGCCTGTACATCTCCCCCTGTCTGTAGGAGAGACTGCTCAGCTCGGCACGCATCTCAGCCGTCTGCTGCTGCAGAGAGACCTGGTATCAGGGAATACATAGTATACATAGTATATAAATAGTATATATATTATATAAATGAATATATGTGGATATAGCTGTCTGTTGCTGCAGGGACACCTGGGGTGAGTGACTATATATAGGGGAGTATTATGTAACTATATACATATGAATACGTATATACAATAAATATACACATACCTTTGCCTTGGGACTGGGTGTGACTGTCTTCCTGTGCACCCCTCCTATGCGGGAGGGAGTGCCCTCTCCCCCTCTCCCTCTGTCCTCATGTGTTGGTGTATATGTATGGGCGGTGGGGGAGGCCTGAGACCTGGGGGTACCAGCACTCCTGATGTCAGAGAGGAGTAACGCATAATAGTATATAAGTATATGCATATATGTACGTATATTATAGGTATGGGCGGTGGGGGAGGCCTGGGACTGAGGGGTGCCGCTCCTAGGATGAGAGTAGTATACTGTATGTATATACAGAGAGAGAGTAGTATATAACCTGTATACATAGATAGAGAGACAGGTGCCTCTGAGAGTACCAATCCTAGGCACAATGAGTCAAAGGGGTGTATAGTCAATAAGACCAAGTCAGGAGAAGGTATGTATACATATATATATATATATAGAGAGAGAGAGAGAGATATGCATATATAGATCTAAGTGCCTAGAACCCTCACTTCCTTGTATGTCCTGAGGCACGATGTGATATCACACAGAAGGATAGACGTATATATAGAGAGAGTGACCATATATACATTGAACTACCATCTATGATGCATCCACTCACTTGTATGTCCTGAGGGATGATATGATCTCCGACTTCTGCTTCTGGAACTCTGGGTTACGCACAGACTCCTGCTCGCTGATGGTAAGAGAGAGAGAGAGAGAGAGAGCGAGAGAGAGAGAGCCTGGACTAAACTGCATCGAACAGTACACTCCTTCCATAGCATGCATTGTTCTATACAGCCACTCTCCAGTAGTATATAACTGGTCTGATCATAACCCTAGTCCCACTCACCCCACAATCTCCTGCACCTCCCTCTGGATGGTCAGTCTGATCTGGGCCATCGTGTCGTCCAGGTGCGTGTGCCAGTCATCGCCAGAGTCACCCATCTCAGGGCCTTCTGACATCGTCCTCAGTTACCAAGGTACGTGGTGGAGTAGCTGTGAGGGGCGCCTTCACCTCGTGAGTGTGGAGAAGCACCTTGTCTCCAGACGCTGAGAAAGGGTGCAGAAGCGTGTTTTTGGACCCTTTTCTAACATGTTTTTTGTTCCGTACAGAGTGCTTCTGTGAGTACCTTGCCCTCTCTCACTGTGCCCCTGGTGTCCCTATCCATATGGACAGTGAGGCACTGGATGAGGCAGCCAG
This sequence comes from Kipferlia bialata, assembly GCA_003568945.1. NCBI lineage: Eukaryota > Fornicata > Kipferlia > Kipferlia bialata. The sequence goes on from BDIP01000113.1 coordinate 22,251, forward strand.
GGACAAGGAGAACCTGCAGCCCCTGGACGGTGGGCGCCAGCTGAAGCGGGTGGGTCTTGCCCTGGCACCAGCTGAGGAGACCAGGGATACTAGGAAGCAGAGTGTCAAGTGAGTGGGGGGTGCATAGATATGGACACTGTGCTCATATTATGATAGCTTAGTGGTATATATACTGACCTATAGGGGTAGCTGACAGGGTGGTGTGTGTTAGGCCTGTGGCACCTCCCATTTAGTGACTCGACCTTCTCCTCCCTCACTCCAGGTCCTTTAGGAAGCAGCTCGCCAACCCCTCTCTCGAGGATCCCCTTGAGGTGTGGAGAGAGTACCTGCTGTTCCTGCAACAGAGCAAGAAGGAGGAAGGTATGAACGGGATACATATATGTGTATTCAGAGTGGTATTCAATCCACATGACCCCCCCTCTCCCCCCCCCCCCTCCCCCCCCCCCCGCATACCTGCTCTCTCACGTACCTACCGGCTGTATTGTTCTATTCTCACCCTCAGACTTGGGATCCGAGTCTCGCCTTCGCACCACCCTGAGGACAGAGGTTCACAGGGCACTTAGTCAGGACGTGACTGTGATCATTGACGCCTTGAACTATCTCAAGGTTGGACACTATCCCTCTGTGATTCATCTCTCCCTTCTTACCTCAGAGCTTCCGGTATGAGCTCTTCTGTCTCTCTCGCGATGTCCCCACCCCGTATCTCCACGTGCGGTGTGAGGTCACGAGGGAGGAGGCCCTGGCCCGCAATGCAGTCTCGGGTCTCTACACAGAGGAGCAGATATTCCGGCTGTGTGCGTGCTACGAGCCCCCCCTGGCCAAGTCGTCATGGGAGCTCCCCTGCTTTCCACTGGGTGCCTCTGACCCGACCCCTGTCTCTGACATCCTGGCCATCTGTAAAGGGTCCAAGGCAGTGCGGTCCTCTGCCTCCAGGAGACTACCTCTGGGCTCCAACATGGTGGGCATAGGCCTCATCACAGCTGTGACGGGGGATGTGGTGGCTGCCCTGGTGGAGGCATTGGCGGTGCTCAACGCAGGTGGGTGTGTATATGGTATATACATTTGATGTTGTGTGTCTGTGTATGAGCGTATCGACGCCCCAGTCCCTCTGACCCCCCAGGCGACAGTGTGGGTGTGGGCTATGGCGTCACGTGGCTGGTCCCCCCCGGACTATCCGTCAACTCCCTCCAGTCCCTCAGACAGGAGTTCCTCCTTGTGGCTAGGAGCAGGGCAGATGTGGGTGCCACAGACGTGGCAAGGGCATTCGTCAGCTACCTCACACAGCGGTGCAGATGAGCAGTGCGTCGGTAGAGAGGTTGCAATCATACATCTTGACGTGGGTTGATTCTACCGGATTCATTGATATGCCCGTCTCAGTTGGCCTAACAGGGCCTGTGCCTTACCTACCGTGTCCACCTACTGGGCCTATACGTGTGAGGCCTCGCCATTGGTGTCAGGTTGAGACTCCAGTACTGTCTCCTTCCCTCAGTGGACAGGAGTGAGGATATGGCGTTCCTCCTTCGTTCAATGCAACTAGCCATTGTCTCGTCTGCATGAGTGTTACTCATGAGAGGGTCCCAGTCTGTATGGATACATGCTGCTTAATAGTTCAGACTGTCATGCCGCTTTGCTGTATCGTTCTGTGGGGAACCTCGGTCACAGTGTGATGCTCCACAGGTTGGTTGTGTAGTCGACAGCTAGTGTGTCTGTTTGGACAGATACTTGTGACTCACGGTGTTTGGAGTTATCGAGGCTTGAGAGGGCCCTCTATCTAATAGAATCAGGAATATGTATTGTGGTCTGAAGTGAGTAAGATCAGATGAGCCAACAGCTGAGATTGGAATTGGAATTGAGGGTACAGAACAAGCAAAAAATCTGGAATGTCTGGGAGTCACCTGACAGACTGATCTCTCCACCCACCTCTGTTCACTGTTCGACCATGACAAGCCTGCAGAGCAGCGTGGACAGGCTGAAGACCCGGGCGAAGGAGCTGGCCCCTGTTGTTGGCAAGAGCGGTCTGTCTGTGGAGGTCAACTCAGTGCTTGACCACCTGCAGTCCAACACATCGGAGCAGGACACGCTCACGGCAGTGGCCTTTCTGGAGGAGTACCTGGACACTCTGCAGAGGTGGGTAGTGAGGGGGGACTTGGGATAGGACACGACAGTGTTAATATTGAGGACTATATGATTAGTGTATTCTCTTCAGTGTGTATGTTACTCTTCGCCACCCCCCTGTCTTCACCCACATTAGGGAGTCTGAGCTGAGGTCTGCTCTCCAGACAGCCCAGACCGATGCCGAGGAGCTAGCTCTTGCCCTGGACCGGTCCACCCTGGAGTCTGGGTACATCTACCTGCCTGACACCCACAACTCTGTGGTGGACGGGGTGATGCCAGCCGGGGGGAGGGGCTGGGGGCTGCCTGTGGCCAAGGACGAGAACCCTCTCAAGGACTGCGCCATCACTAGGTGGGGTGGCATAGCTACCGTCACCATTAACCATATTCATTCTCACACCGACTCCCATTCTCTTCTCTTCTCCCTGATCCCCCCCCTCACCCCAGGGTAGTTGTGGATGAGGCTGTGCAGCACAAGGGCAGGTTCCACCCATTCCACTCATACAGGTGGGGATGGAAGATGTATTGGTATTGGTCTTGGAATCACTCTATACACTGTCATTTATCTGGGTATTATTAACCCTAGGGTGCTGACTATTACCACCAACGGCCGCATTTACATGGTAAGGAGGCGGTTTAACGACCTCAAGGCCCTGCACAAGGGCCTCTCTACCCGGGCAGACCCCCCTCCCTTCCCTTCTGTCAGGTTGGTATCAGTATGTATATATACCAGTGTCCTCTCTTCCCTTCCTACCTCTCTGATACATAGGCACTGGGCTCTTGGAGGAGGAAAGCCAGAGTTCATTGCAGTGCGTGTCCGCGAGATGTCTCGGTATCTGGAGAGGGTCTGCGGCAGCCAGCTCTTTGCAGAGTCGGAGGTGGGTTGGCATATATATACACATATACACACCCTGTCCTCTTTACTGTCTGATATCAGGAGCTGCATGCCTTCTTCACAGATGGGGCAGAGTTCAGACCCCAGGCACAGGGGTACTGAGCCGGGTGTGGGGGGTGAGGCTAAGCCGGGGGCCTCGTGTAGCTGTACCAATGAATAATAGATCATAATAGTGTGAGGGACTGAAATGGTGCAACTGCTTCAATGGACCGACACATCCCTGCAAACGACATTTATGACGGAAAGACAGCCTCCAGGCAACAAACCTGGGGCAACGACAGATGTAGTACAGCATCTGAAACACTAACTAAAGAAGTGTACTATAGGAACTATTACAACTGTGGAACGCACTTCGAGTAAACTTGTCTTCACCTGCCCTTCTTCTCCTTGTCGCCAAAGCAAGCAGCCATGGTCCCATCAAGATACTCCTCTCTCTCCATAACACCATCACTCTGAATCACATAGCTCTTGCCAGGCTTTGCACTGACAAAGAACTGGTCTTCACACACACACATTTCAATCTGGGCCCTAGTAGGCAGAGGACGAATACTCGGGTAGTACACTCGTGTGCTGGAGCCCTTGTATCCTGGTATGAAAAGAAACCCTCAATGAAGTTATGAGTGTAGCAGGACTAGTCACCTGGAGCAGCTTCCTCAACGACAAACTCCTCAGTGGGAGCAGCGGAAAACAGCTGGAACGGGGTACCGAACGGGTCACCCGCGGAGCTGCTCTCTTCGTCGGAACAACCTTCCATGATACTCAATATCTTCTTCTGACAGAAGAGTCCCCCAGCAGTCCCCTAGTCAACCTACTCTGAAGAGGACCCTTTTGTTAATATCACCGAATCGGATTTTTTGTCGGAAAGTTCCGAATTTCCAGTGGAAATTTTCCACTGGAGTCCACATCGTGGTATCGAGGTGGGGATAAGCAGCTCTTTTGTCGCTGTTTTATTAGCGAAGGATGGTTACTTTGTAGCATATCGCCTTTGTCTATGCTGACAGCGCATAATTGAGTTTTTGGTGGCCAATCAGGGGGCTTTTAGCATCTCTGGTTTATGGTTGTTCTATTCGAACTAATCTGGCTACTGACTTCTTATATGCTCTGTTTATTAATGGTATAGCGGTGTTCCCGTGACGATATCGACTCTTTCCCGAGGCATCTTGCCCAAGAGTGAATATTCCAATTGGTAGGGCTATCCTGACTCTTCTCGTCTGGCTCTGTCGGAGAGAAGGATGATTGGTTGCTTTTACCGCTATCTGAGGGACACAGTTATTCTGGTCTGTTTATTAAGCTTAATGCTTGACAGTATTAGTTCTGGCGGGCTGAGCGTTTGTGAGGAGATACCTTCATGCTACCCTGAGAGCCCATAGGGTATCTCTCGGTACTATCACAAGCCCCTCCATCACTTAGCTATTCCAACGATACTGGCATGCCTCAGTACTTTCGGAGGATCTCCCACATAGAGAGGCTCATATACAAGGTCCCCAAGGTATGGTGGTTATTCTTGATCAATTATCTGTGGCATTGTTCCCATTCACGGCAGGACCTTGTGTATGTTACCACTCTCCACATTCGTCAGGTCAACGTGGGGCCCAGTGGCATCACAGTGGAGATCCCGGTTGGGTTCTGTCTGTCCAACGAAGGTACACGACGTGTGCTATATTGTTACTCGCGCACACTTTCCGTTTCTCTCTCTTTCTGTCTCTCTCTCTCTCTCTCTCTCCCCCCCCCACTCTGCCCCTAACCACCAAGCTGCCGATGTCACCAACCCTAACCTCTTGTGCCGCATCCCCCCTTGGTTGGTGCATGAGTTCCTCTTCCGCACTCACAGGAACAAGCTGCGTGGGAGCAAGGTTACGAGGGAGACAGCCAACAGCCTACTCACTGGGACAGAGTGGGGGGTGAATCCAGAGCTGCAGGTGAGCACTCTCTCTCCCTCTCTCTCTCCTCCTCCTCTCTCCATCAACCACTGCCCTGCCTCCCTGACCCCAGTCCATGGAGCGCTTTGTGGCCCTTGCCAACACTGCCACAGTCATACCTAGCCTGGTGGCAGTGCCCAAGGCAGCAGTCAGGTGGGAGGCACATACATACACATTCTACTTTGGATACTTGGGTGGAGAGTTGCTGTGTATGTATTCATGATACATAGAATTCTATATAATATCCTATATGTATATATATATATATCTGACCCCAGGTTCAGCTCTGGGGAGAAGGCCCCTGTGCAGGAGAGAGTGGGCCAGGTCTTCATCGGCCTGGGGGTGATAGGGGGCGGCATACTCGCTGGGATCCTCACCAACCTCTTCATTGAGAGTGAGGGCGTCAACTTCCCAAGGCTATAAATCAAAGGGGTATATGAGTGGTATTGTTGTATTTCATGTTACAACGATGTATAGGTATGGGATGTGGTTTTGCACTCATTTGGGAATAGAATTACTCTGCTACACAATGTGTATTGAAGAAGTCATCCCGGTATCAGTACACTGTATTGTATATATAATCCACTGCAATGTGTCTGTGAAGCATCTATTCAACGTTCACAAAGTATCTATCTAGTCGAGCACCATGCCCTCTCCACTGCCTGGGAGGGAGAATGCACTGGCATTGCCTGGAGGTCAGGGACAGAGAATAGAATATGGATACAGTAGAGAGAGTGTTGTATGCACTGTCAAGACACTGCCCCCATACCTAGGACTGTGAGGGATGTGGCCACTGAGCTCTCCATCAGCCTCTCGGCCAGCTCCGACAGGTGCCTCTTGGGGTCCAGCCTGCCCGTGTCTGGTACCTTGTCCTCGGTGTCCAGGGAGGACTGCTCCTTGAGCCGGGAGGCAAACTGCGACATGAGGTCTGCTGCCTTGTCGAGGGAGGCATCGGTGTCTGCCTCTGCCACACCCACCCCTGCCCCTAGGGTGGCACCACCAACCCTGTGGAGAATGGCGTCCTCCACCTCGTTGGGCCTGATCTCGGTCTCCAGGCAGTAGTACTGCTGGCCCAGCCCATGCACAATGGTCTGGATGGGGGGTTGCCTCAGGTACCCCAGGTTGGAGGTGGTCTTGCGCTTGGCGTCTGGGTCCCCGGCCAGCATGCCAGCTGGGCCATCCCCCAACAGCCGGAATGCCTCCAGCACCACATTGCCCCTGACACTCTGCACAGGGTCCACAACAACGGCAACGGCCCTGGGGGGTGAAGGGAAGGAAGGGAGAGAAAGGGGGAGAGAAAGAGGGGGAGAGAAAGAGGTGGGGGGTAGAACACAAATGACTGGAAGCATGTTACGCTGACTACATCAATGGAAGATAAAGAACACAACTATACAACAAACCCAAACCACCCTGCTAACCACGCTGCCTACCTGTCGTTGAGCTGCTCAAACGAGGCCTGTGTCCTCTGATCTGTGCCACTCAGCCAGCACCCAAAGCCAGGGTGGGAGTGGTACCAGCCAACGGAGGGCTCGGTGGTGCCCACCCGCTTCAGCAGGTCCATCATCTCAGCCTGGTACACCTCGTCCACAGCCTCGACAGAGGTGCCAGAGCCTGGGGGTGAGACTGGGCAATAGAGAAGAAGGAAGAGAGGGCCATCTACGGATAGGAGTCCTCAGGGACAGAAGTGATTAACCAGGGATACATACATACACACAAATACGGCCAACAGCAATATGAATATGTACATCTAGAATAAGTAGAATAAGTAGAACTAGTAGTAGTGGAAGAGTAGAAAAGGAAAGGGCGGCCCACACAAACCAACCACATGTCAACTGACCTGACTGAGGCATTGCGAACACGTCAGTGATGTGTACTGTGTACTGGTCAACATATCTTCCCAGGACCAGCCCCATAACCTCCATGGGCACCCCACTCTTACCGTGGGCCAGCATCTTGAGCAGGGCCAGTGGCGAGATGACCACAGTCTCAGATGTGTCGCTCACAGTCTTCTTCTTCCCAGCTCCGCCCATCTGCTGCTGCAGCAGGGCATTAATGTCCATTTTGAACCTGTGTGAGAGGAAGAAAAGGACGGTTGGCAGGTGTAAGGAGAGAATACTTCAAAGGATCGAGGCCAATGTACTCTCACCCATCCAACAGACACTGAAAAGCAACCAAATATACCAGATCTAGTAAACTTACACACCTGAGCCACTAGAGAGACTCTGGTTCCGTGTTACTCACGAGAATGTGTAGGAAAGGCAGTAGTGTACAGCAGCCAACAATTGTATTAGGGGTTAGCTCTCAGACTGCAAAGCCTCTCTTGCCAGTGACTGCCACTGTCAATGGCTAAGCGGGGCTCACGGATCATCGACTCAGACGATGAGTCAGACTATGAAGACGATCTGTTTGCCCAGCCATCCAGCGAGGAAGAGGTATGAATAATGAATCCTACTGGAAACTACATACTATATTATAAGCGTAGGTTACTCAGTCCCAGCTGGGTCACCAGGCCTTGTACCCCCTATCTGTTAGTATATCCCCCCTCCCCCCCCCTCTCCCGCCAGGTGTATGTGGACGAGGAGGTGCAGTCTGTGAGGGACAAGGCCCGGCTCAAGAGGCGGCAGGCTCTCAAGGCCAAGGTCAGGGGCACCCCCAGCAAGAGGAGACCCGAGGTCAGGACCAGACCCAAGGCCAGTGTGATCGAGGACTCGGACGATGAGGTTGAGGGAGAGTGGGAGGGAGAGAAGACCCACCAGGTGATGGGTGCCGCTGACCTGAGGCGGCCTGCCCTGGCCCTTCCCGTCTTCTCCAGTCAGGCGACATACGGGGTGGGGGAGGATGTTGCTCTGAGGGCATTCAGTGTGGCGGTGTCTGAGTGGGTGAAGAACAAGGTGGGTATTGGCTTTGAAACGAACACTATATAGCCACCACATTTACTCTCTCTGGCCTAACACCCTAGGGAGAGCGCCTCGACCTGGCTGGAGGGGCCATTGAGGTAACCTTTGTACAGTCTGTGGGTAGTGACAGGAGCACCCGTGCTCTGATGGATGAGTGGTACACCACGCCCAGAAAGGCACCAGCTCTGAAGGTATATGGCAGCTCGTCTATCTAGTAATTAGCAACACTGCTTCCTCACACACTCGACTGACGTGCAGACCCTCCTCAAGATGGACCCCTTTGTCAGCATAGTGGCATACCCCAAGGAGGCCAGCCTGGCCCAGCCTGACCCAATGTCCTTTGCACACGATCTGCCCCGCTATGTGGCCCTGCAGACCTGTGAGTCCTTCACCCCAGACGGTAACGGCCTGTCAGACGCTGTGCTGTCTCTGACCCAGCCCATAGAGAGCACACAGCCGTCCTCATCTCCCAGGGTGAAGGGTAAGGGCGAGGCAGCACCAGCTGGTGCATGTGCGGGACCCGCCATGTTCACCTCCCTCATTGGCAAGCTGAAGGAGAGTGCTGTTCGTACCCTTGGTCCTGTGAAGTGCTCGACTAAGACTGGCGGTGGCTATGTCCCAGGTAATGTCGGGGGTGTGACTGAGGTTGACGGGGTGCGGTTCCTGTCTATAGTTGGGACAGGTGCGTCGAAGGGGGAGGCCGTGCCCCAGCCGCTGAGGATGGCCAAGACCATGGTGGTCAAGCAGCTCAAGACAATGTACGCAAGGGTGCTGGATCTCTACCTCGAAAGCCTCGAGTCAGAATGAGACAGTGAGTAAATGGTGTATAATTATGGGTTTGTAGTAAGATGTGCATAAGTAGCATTGGTGTGACACTGTCAGAAAACAAGTACAGTTGAATGAGTGCCGAAACGTGTATTTGAGTATTCCAATGGATTGACTCTACCCTGTCCTCTGTCACTCTGCTCTCTTCACTCACAACCCATCATACATTGAACTGAACACATCTCTGCCCTGTGGTATAACCTGTAACAGGACCCCTGCCCCCCCCCCCCCCCCCCCCCCCCCCCCCCCCCCCCCCCCCCCCCCCCC
>BDIP01000114.1:0-31147 GCA_003568945.1 Kipferlia bialata
GGGGGGAGGGGGGTGGTCGGGCACGGTTTGCGCTGGTGTGGCCCTAATAGAGAGAACCAAGAGGTCTAGGGCGTCTGGTAAGGTCTCGTCCTTCAGAGCACGCACTCTCTCCCCCTGGATTGTATCTGCATCACACTCAGGGCTCAGCAGTAACGGGAATGCACTCCTCACGCTCCCGGGCTTCCTAAGAGCAGCTTGGTGTACCAGACCGACCTCCGGCTTGACACAGGCCACCAGCCGAGCAAGTCTCCTCTTATCAGTGATGGCAGCATATGTGGTGGGATTGGCGTCCACACTGACGGCCTGGTCTGAGGGTCCAGACATTGCGGCATCCCGCAGCCCAACCCGCACCACCCTGTGTATGTCCTCTGTGAGGGAGTACAGGGACGGGTGGATGTCTGGGGGGCAGAGGGGGGGGTCTCTCTCAGACAGACAGGAGAAGGGAGTGCCGCCCATCCGGAAGGTATCATCTGCTGCCAATAAGATATGGCCAATGCCACTTGGCTCTGTTGCAAAGTCTATACATGTGCTGGTGCGATGAAATCGCATGCAGATTGATGCCGCGCAGAAGAGGCAGCGCGGCCAGAGAAATGCCATAAGGGTTTAAGTGGTTAAAAGTTGTTTTTTGGTCGGACCGACAATGTCGGTGTGTCAGCTTGCCACCGTGTTGATATGTTTAACATATTACAATTACCTGGTTAATCCAGTATCACTTCATCATGTTTGCCGCCCATAGCCTTTAAACTACACAATATCGATGGTGGGGGTGAGGGTGGCCCGACTCTGAGTCAGAGTCTCTGACACAGTGTACATGACAGCCTGTCATTGACAGGACATCTCGGAAAGCAAAGAGTCGATTACTTCCAACAATTTCTCAGTGTAAGGAATGCCAAAGGTACGAGTGGTGTAGGTACACTAGTGAAAGGCGTTGTCAAAGCCAAAATGGTGTTGCCAATGAAGTGTCGATAGTATCGACTCGATACTCTATGCCAATTAGAAGCTCTCTCAAGGCTATTAGTAATAGTAGTATTGTCCCTACAATTACCTCATCGATCATGTACACATGTTCACAAACTGCAAGTCATTGTGCGCTTGACCGAAAGTACATGTACGAAAGAACTGTGGCTCAGACCACCACAGGACCCTGATGACTCACGACATCCTACAGACCACAGTTACTGGGATTGACAGGTTCAAGACAATATATATGACAAGAACGGAAGACCTTAGGAATCTTGCTGGGACCAGAATCCAGTAGACACTATCTACCCTACTACGAAACTATGATAACCAAACCCAACTTAGCATTCCAATGTGACTATGATATTAGATTACGATATTAGATCGTATGACGTCAGGTGATCACTCAAGTTATACGGGACCTCCACTGGAGGTCCTCCAGTCATCTTGGAAGCTTAGTGGAGGCTGCTCAAATATCGTACATGAACAGTATTGTCACTATATACATTCTCTTTACAGAAGGGGCAAAGGTTGAACGTGCTAGTACCCCGGAAGCTTCTATAATAGACTATTATTAATAGTCACTTGGGACGCTACACGGACACAACCTTCCTTGAGTTGAAGAACACACTCAGCTCTCACCATTGCTAATGGGAGGGGTACCAAGTCCTATTGAGTGTGGGAATACTCATAAGACTCCTTGCATAACGATGTTAGTGAGCATTGGTTGCTCTAGGTGAAGTTCGCCATGGAGTCGTATATCTCGTGACGAAAGACTCGCCGAATCGACATCACAATATGAATCCATTTTTGACTTTGGGTTCTGTGTCGACAAGACCCTCATGTAGATGTGTTTCCCCTATCAGTCCACAAGAGCAGTCACCAGGCCTTCTAGATGCCTGGCGTCTGTGCCGCAGCACCCACCTATAGGTGAGGGGTGTAATATGGAAGAATGGGTTGAGAGACACCCACCCACATCAGACACAGACCATGACTTCATAACTACGTAGGCGAAGTATGACTCAGAATAGCCTCCATATAGGGTATTTGGAAAATAGTATTTTCATGTCACACACCTAGTATGCGCACTGACGGGTGGGTGTCCCTGACAGCCACCATATCTGCTACCCACTGGGAGAGGGGCTCCTCCCTCGTGTCTAGGCAGGACTCCAGCACAGCAGGGCTGAGACTACTGGCGTTGGCCATTATGCCAAGCAGTCTAGGGTGAGGTGGGGCGGGAGGGGAGGACGGGGGGGAAGAGTGATTGAATAGTTCAAGAACAGACACATCACACCTGGAGCAGTCCCCGTTGCCTGGCCTGACGGTGCATGGGTAGCAGCAGTTGACCTGGGGGGTGAGCAGTGAACTCAAGCCACAGAGATAGACAATGCCAGTGCGTTACAAACAATACAACATCCCTATAGGCATCCAATTAACACGCTCCAGAACCCTCACCATATATCCCAGAGGGGGTGTCGATGCATACTCGTCGACCTCTCGGATGGCCTCAGAGAGAGGGGTGCCATCACGGAGATTCCTGAGAGGTTATATACTAAGAGGTTGGAGAGGAGAGGGTCTTAACATACTGTACTATGCGTCTATCTGACAGTTCATATACAGGGCCCGGACTGGACTGCGTTCTAGAGTGGGTAACCACTAACCCGTCACTCCCAAGGACGAATGAGATTACGTAGTCCACTTTGGCGTCAGCCAAGGCCTGAGTGTAAGTGGAGTGTGTACCATACCAGTACACATCTATACCCATATCACATCACACCATTAACCCGCACCTGTGCCATTCCCTTTGCCTCAGACAGACATGGGAGGGTCTGACCTATGATGCAGTCGACACCCCCTCTCACCAGCTCAGAGATCTGGGGTCAGCGGTCATGACTCATGAGGGTGTATCTGGGTTAAATATTCTACACGATACTAAAAACACAACCTGCCAGGCGTGAGCTTCTCTGGCCTCACTCTCAGTGAGGCCCTGTGAAGGAGTATAGCAGTCGTTCTTAGGTCCTATAAGGCCACCTATGCAGATATCGACCCCCCCCCCAATATCTTCTCTTGCCGTTAGAATCCTGAGTACAAGTGATATCATAAAGGTGGATACAAATGTACGTTGTCACCTAAGGCGCCGCATAAACATGGCTGCGTCATAGTTACAGTCCATGTACTTTGTGGCATCACCGGCATCCATTGAGGCAGCTAGGAGACTGGGAATGTAAGATGGGAGGGAACAGTGAGGTGACAATAGATAGAACAGATAGAATACAATAGATAGAAATAGAAGATGTCCAACAGTCGTGCTATATAAACTAAGAAGAAGCCGTACCGGTCTCTACTGGCCCGAAATGTGGGTGTAGACACTACGAGGGGTACCTGAAAGTAAAGAAAGGGGATGCACAATAGACAGAAGGAGAGTGTAGTAACATAGCCGCTGGTTCCTCACCTTAGCTCTTCGGGCAATGTCAATGTACTCAGTGTATATGACCTGCAGTGCCCTGCGACCAGCGTCTGAGTAGATGGCACTGCGGATATGAGTATGTGTCGATACAGTAGTAAACAGTAGAGTCACGTACACACTTGGGTGACATTCTATGGGGAATTCGTCCACCAGCTAGATATACAAAGCGCCTACACGTAACCACTGCAGACGTACCCAGAGTTGAACATGTGTCTGTCGAGGGTCACACCTGGAAAGGTCTTCAGCCTGGGTCAGCCTACAGTGGAGAGTACATGGCACACACAGGGAGAAACAGCACACAAATATCGGACATTTACCTCTCAGCAACACCTGCTTCAGCCAGCAGGAGGCCGGAATGGCTCTCTATCTCATCCAACAACATACAAGCCTAGTATATTCAGAGGAACAGTAGAGACATTTATTATCATCAAAGTCTGATCAAACCACCAAACGCTCTGGGAAAAAGGGTCTATTACTAGTACTTTTGCCTCTGGTGCAAAAGCCGCAAAGTGACCTCTCTCTCTCGTATCAGTTGTGGCTGCCTCATGCTCTCTATGGCACGCTCTCTGGATGGGGATGTCATCCTGGCTTTCAGAGGTGGAACAAGGGTGTGCCCAATCAAGGGCTGAGCCGCTGAAGGCTGATATTGACACAGCCTTGTGTCAGGGCAGAAAAGGTTAGAGGTTCCTAGAGGTTCCGTTCTTCTCAGCCATTAAGTATTGACTCCAGGACAGATGCTCAAGAGTATTGAGTTCTACGAAACGCAGGGGACAGATAAGTGGCCATTCAGGTCGCACCGTATGTCACAGTACCCAGTCACGTAAGTGTTCTATCACGATAGATTCAAGCATCGCCCGACTACACTACTGTCCAATTCGTTATCGCTATGCTTACTTAAAGCTAACCCTAGGTCTGTTGTGAGTGGCGACCACGTCATTGTGGCTGTGTCCGGGGGAGGCATCGGCATAGCCTATGACAAGGACTCCCTCCAGTTCCTGTGTTACGTCAACCCATTCACCTCCTCCTATATCAAGACAGCATTCTTCTGCGAGAGGGGGGGAGGGTACTTCGTATTCTCTTGCGTGGCTCTGCCAGCGAAAGACTATGTAGGTGTGGATTGAGTAACACCATCCTGTACTCGTTTGACTTGATACCCATACCCTTCATCCATCCTGACTCCCAGTGCTATACAAGGTGCCTGAGTCCAGCATAGTGGGAGGGACCCCCATCCCCAAGCGCCTGTACCCAAAGAGGATGAACTTCCCCGGGTGTGTCACTCTTCTCTCATCAATGCACCATCATATTCTGCATCCGACCTCCAGGTACATCGAGTGGGACTTCAGCACCGGCCTGTATGCCACCTTTGTGCCCAGGGGCACGTGGTCCAAGGACCAGGTGCGGTACACCCCATTACTCGGTACATGCCTCGGGGTATGATGTGACGCTCTGACCCCAGATCAAGGCCCTGGGCCCCAACAAGGCCATAGAAGGGACATACTCTGTGTGGGACAGCCTCAACAACTCCAACCAGGCGCTCTTTAGGTTCGACAGCATGGAGGGCAATGTGTGCGACATCAGGTGTGTGTGTGTGTGTCTGTGTGTCATCTCTGCGTCTCTATGGTGATATGGCCCTAACCCCAGGCTGTCTGACGGGTATCTGCTCCTGGTCTTTGGGGCCACCCCTGTCGGCTCCGTCACCGTATCCACCATCCCCCTCCACTCCTTCTGCTGCCAGGCCCCAGGGTATGACCTGCCAGCCACCCATGACAATGTCAAGCTGCTCAGACACCACAGGCTGGCCTTCAAGGTGGACGGGCAGGTGGGTGGTGGCAGATATACGGAGTGGTGTCATGGGTACCAGTGTAGTGTACATTATACCCCCCCCCCCCTGCCGACCCTTACCCCAGGCATCGCTGGAGCATGTCGAGATATGCATGGGACGGCTGTTCCTGCGGCAGAAGCGGGGTCCCCTGTGTGTGAGTAGGGTGAGAGGGGGCAAGGTGGAGCTGGCCAGGACAGGAGCAGTCATAGAGGGGGAGATGAGGTGGGGTCTGGGTGTCTGGTCCTAGCTGTGTTCTATATACTCTTGGCAACCCTGACCCCCAGTGTGGAGAAGAAGAACTGGTTCGGTGTCATTGAGGTGCACTCCGACCTAGGCACTGTCCTATTGGATCAGGGGGGGCACCCGCTGCACCCTGCCCCCCTACAGATACGGCCTGTGAGGGGAAGAGCCACAGGGACCATAGTCAGGTGTGGGAGACTATCTGTTCAGCATGACTCAGTCTATATGTGTAGGGTATGTTTTGTATACCCACCTCTCTGACCCCAGGTGCCCTGGAACCAGACATGCTGTGTGCATGGTGCCCCTAGATCCCATGAGGCCTGAGGGCGAGGCCCACCTGGTCATCATGGACAAGGTGGGGGTGGTTTGGATGTATGGGTACTTGTTGGTGTGATGGCCCTCACTCCCAGACCGGCACGGTGCTCTCCTCCCTGATGCGAGTGGACCCCTACACCATATCCTGCATAGCATCCATCCCAGCTGGCATCCTAGTGTGCAGGGTCAGTGGGGCAATGCAGCTGGTGGGGCTGTCCTAGGCAGTCCAGGGCCATTTCTCTATGTGTTTCTGTTCGCCTGTGTTTGTGTATTCGTTTGGTTCTATGTTATCCTTCACTATTGTATAAATGATGTGTCAGGATATACAGCCTAAGGTCATTATTTGGACAGTGTTTCAAACTGGGTAGACGGAGTCAAAAACACCATTGAGGGTCTATGTTAACATACATTCTCAGCATTCTCAGCATTCGACAGACTCCTGCACTCTCTTTACACTCTGTTCGACCAAGTGTAGTATAGACCAAGTTCCACCGGACATATTAGCACTACACACGTGACTAGACACTGCAGTTGCCCCCGCCCCCCCCCACTCTGTTAGAGAGACCATCCCGTAGCCTGGGGTGCTGAGTGATGGATGCCGATGTCATACACACAGGCCTGCTCCGCCCCCACTGTCTTTGTCACGGCAGAAAGCCCACGGGTGTGCACCACAGAGTGTACTGCACTGATGGTGGCAGTGTGAGCAGTTACAAGGTGGGACACGGTCTTCAGTAGAACACAGAATTCTCTCCCAATCTCACATTACAGAAGGATAGCCGGAAGCCATTCTACTGTGCTGTCCCTCGGGGAAAGGGCGTTGTCAGTACACTTGCATGCAACAGTGAGGGAACCCTGTATGCTGGTGTTGGGTCTGATGTCTACGCTGTGTCCAGAGACGGTCTGTCTGCCCAGCCCGTCATGTCCTGTGACAGTGAGGTGCGGCAGATGCTTGGTTGCTATAGTATGTGCAGTTGCTGGGTGGATGGTCGGAGAGGGATCGATGCTTTGTCCCTTAATCACTCATATTTCATGATTCATATAGAGACCAGTGTACATAAACACATACGTATATGAATATTCCCACCCTGACCCCAGGTCCAGCGTGTCAGGTGCATGGGGTCCCGTATTGTGGCACTCTGCTCTGCCTCTGTCAATGTTTGTGTGGACGGGTGCACCCTGTCGCTCCCCCTCCCTGCCCCTGCCAGCGACTGGTGCCTCCTCCCCCCAGGCACTCTCCTGAGCCAAGGGGCATCGGGCGCCGAGGCCGCAGGGGCAGGCCCAGACACAGTGGCTGTGGCGTGTGGGGATGCCTCTGTGCGACTGTTTGTGGTGCCAGAGGCCAAGGGGGCTGGTCTGTCCTTCTCGGCCTCCATCCCCCTATCCTGCACCTGCATCACTCCCCTGCCGGCAGAGCAGCCGGTACGGCAGTAGCAGTCTATTCTACTTGAGATATTTCAAGACCATACCCCCCCTCCCCCTTCCAACATTCCCCTATATATAGTAGTCTATTACACTTCTATTTTTGCATTCCCCCCTGTATCCATGACCCCAGGGTATGCTGTTCAGCGACGGGTGCAGCGTGAGTGTCATTGTGAGTGGCCGCACCCACCAGGTGTGCACCTCCCCCCGACCCATATCCAGACTGGCAGTGCAGGACGTGACGGGGGACGGGGCGCTGGAGCTGGTGCTGGTCAGTGGCGAGAAGCTGACGGTGAACAGGTACGCCCAGTGGAGGCTGGAGTTGGTGGTGCCCGTTGTACCTTTCCTTCCACTTCTCTAAATATTCATGTGGTATACCTGACTCTATGACTGGCTGGACAACCCTGTATATATATTACTATATTCCCTGTATATTACTATACTATCGAATGTCAACCCTCGTACTTATCTCTAGGATCCTGCCTGGGTTCAGCGTGTTGCCTGTGCGTGTGCCTGACCTGCAGGGGGTGGTGGATGTGATGGGGTGCGAGGACACACTCTACGTCGCAGTCGGCACAGGTGAGTCTTACCCTCTACTTTCCCGTCTTCCTGTTATGACTGGCTGAATAGATCTACCCCATGCATATCAATACTTATCTTACTTTACCCCTCTCCCCCACCCCAGGGTCCGTGTCCATTGTGTCTCTTGGCCAGGGCTCCAAGTCGGGGGAGGGCATCGTGAGGAAGGGCGGCGAGGCCAAGCGTCTGCAGGCGCTTCAGGAGCGTATCTCTCAGCTGGAGGTCAAGCTGAGTGCCGCCGACCAGGCCAGAGAGAGGGAGAGAGAGGCAGAGGGGCAGTACCACCAGGAGCCGGCCTCGCCCTCCTCCGCTGCCCCCTATCCCTCTCTGTCGGTGAGGGTGACCCCATCTCTGCGGTCTCTCTCTCTCTCTGTCACCGTCTCCCTCTCTGTCCCCTTCAAGTCCCTCTCTGTGTGTCTACCTGAGACTGTGGTGTGCACGTCTGTCGAGCCCGAGGCTGTTGTGTGTGCCGTGACCAATGGATGCGCCCTGTCCTTTGCCTCTAGTGTCACCAGTGCCATCCTGACCCTCAGACTCCCTCAAGCAGGGGCAGGGGGGGACGGCAGAGTGCTCGTGTCGGCCCTGACCCAGTCCCCTGTCTCCCCCTGCGTCGTGGGGGTGCTCCCCATACCCATACTCCCCTTCCACGCCCAGTCCCGCCCCATTGAGAAGCGCCCCGTTGGCATGAGGGTCCGGGGTGTGCTAAGGCAGGGGGTGTCGTCACTGGCCCCCTCCCTCACTCCCCACACCACCCTCCCCCTCACCTTACTAGGCCCAGCTGACATAGTCTGCATCATGGCCGCAGATGGGTCCGAGGGGGTGACGTGTGCGGCAGGGGTGGACGTGGTGGTCGAGGCAACCAGCGTGGCCAGTGGCACCCTCTGTGCAGAGGCCCTCCTGACCGATGCCCACCCCACCGAGACCCTTGCCCCAGGCCTGCTGGCCAGGGCCTCTGCCTTTGCCCGACAGCTCAGGTACCAGCTGGCGGGGGGCACTGCCGACTATGGCCTGGCCACCCTCAGGAGGGATGTGGTGCTGCTGGGGGGGGAGGCCTCGGATATCGACGGGGCAGTCTCTCTGTTGAAGGAGGGTCAGGACGCCGCCCTGCCCCTCCTGGTCTCTCTGTTCAAGAGATTGGCATCATAGAGCTTATCAAATGGGGTATTGACTAAGTGTTCAGGAAGGGTTATATATACTTTTACACACTGGTATTCTCGGTAACTTGGATTCTATAGCACACTCCTAAATTCCCCCCGACGTAGTATCTGTAAGGCTATCAATACAATCTGTATTCTGTGGGCCATTGCACGTTACTAGTATACCTCTTGATTCACCGGTTTCATATGCAGAAATCTTATAGAAGCTATCTTACTCGGTATGAACATGAAACACGGTCCGACATTATAGACCCTAATTATTGACCCAAAAATGAGGGTCCAGCGTTATATCAAAACCAAAATCTGCAGTTCTCTCTCACCAAAAGAGCCATAGAGCTCCCAACCCAACATGGCTAAGAAGTCAAAGGATTCACCAGCTCCTGATTATAGGTATATAGCTTCTTCAGAGTAAGGATATAGATGACATGACACTGTGAGTATATTTTTAGAGATTCATGTCTTCTTTTAGATTTCTGCTGTCTCTATGTTTCTTTACATATATCTAGGAGATTAAAACAGCTAGTACTGCTTGTGATAGTGTTTCCTCTATAGTTTTAGCACTCAACTAGTAGGATATGCGGGTCTTCCATGTATCCAAATATACCATTCTATTTTTGTACTTGTACTCTTGCCTTCAGATACTCTGAAGATGCCATAAAGGAAGTGCTTGTGACCTCTATATCAGTGATGAGCTTACTGTCTTATTCTCAGGCACTTTGACGGTCCCGTCAAGAAGCGCAGATGCCGCGACTGCTGGTTCCTGCCATTCTTCGTTGCCTTCTGGCTCTTCATTGGATACCTGATCTATCTGAAGTATGACGCATCCCTCGGGCTCTCCGCCGATCAGTTCATCGAGGTGCAGCGTGCCTACCTCCCCATCGACAAGATGGGCAGGTTCTGTGGCCGTGGGGATGACTGGAACACCGCCAAGCACCTCACCCCTAACTCCCAAGGTATATATACATTGTCATGAGTGTAGGGGTAATGGTAATATATATATATATATAATTATTATGTATTATACATGTGTGTGTATATATCATGAACTGTATCTCACTCCAGGCATCATCAACGACCTAGCCGTCACCATGTTCACTACTGCCGTGGGTACCACCAAGGCCAACTACCTCCAGTACTTCATGAGGCTGCCAGATGCTGCATTCGAGGATGTTTCCTACACGAACGCCAGCTACCTGACTTCCGATGACCCCATTCTGTCCTATGACCACACTAATCGCGACTACCTGTGGTACTCTCTGTCTCCCTCCCTGGACGACATCACCTCTGTGCTCGACAACTGTATCTGTGTGGAGGACTGTACCGCAATCTATGGCCTGGTCGACATCGACGAGGTGTTTGGAGATGACGGAGAGGTGGACGACGACAGCGTTGTGTACCCCTATGTCTGCTCCAGCGATCTGATGGACCTTGCCACCAGCTACCAGACTGACAACCCCAGCATCGTGGTCGACGCCAACGGCTACTACGACATCACGGACTACACCCTTCTCAAGAGCAGGATGTCCACCGCCATGAAGTCCCGTCACTCCGAGATCACCGACGCCGAGGTCGACGGTCTCTTCGAGCAGGAGTGCTTCACCGTCTGGATCGACACTGCCTCCGAGAGCATCTCCAAGCGTTGCCTCCCCCCCTCCTCCGCCCTGTCCTCTGCCAGTGAGTACGCCTCCGACGTCGTGACCTCCTTCCTCGAGGGCATTGTGGGCCAGTCCGTGGGCACCATGGCCATCTCCTCTGTCATGGATGGCTGGCAGTTCATGCTCGGCGGCGTCGTTGTGTCCGTCCTCCTCGGATTCCTCTGGCTCCTCCTCCTCAGGCTCTTCTCCGGCCTCATTGTGTGGATCACCATCATCGGCCTCTTCGGCTGCCTCTGTGCCGCCACCTACTACACAGGATACAACGTACGTGATACTGATACAACGTACGGGAGAGGCTCTGTCTGCTGTCTATGTTTATTGTTTCTCTTTTCAGCCCCCCCACCCCCCTCACCCCCAGGGATACACTGAGAAGACATACTGTGAGGACAACACATGCACCGACTCTCGTTCCGAGTCTGCCAACCGTATGTTCTACGTCGGATGTGGTCTTGCCGCCATCACCATCATCTACCTCCTCCTCGTGTTCTGCATGTGCTCCAGGATCAACCTCGCCATCGCCATCCTCAAGGTGTCCTCCACCGCCATCCGCAACATGTTCCGCCTTGTGTTCCTGCCCATCGGCTTTGTCTTCTGGGGTCTGGTCCTTGGATGCATCGCCATGTTCGCTGCTGTCGTTGCCTACACAGGCGCTGAGTTCCACTGTGCCGAGGGCCACCGTAGCTGGGAGCCCACCACCGTTGAGTACGTGTATGCCGCCGTCGGCCTCCTTGGCTTCTGGTGGGGCCTCTACTTTGTGCTGGGCCTGTGCCAGACCACCATTGCCATGTGTGTCGCCACCTGGTACTTCACCAGGGACAGGAACCACCTTCCCAAGCGCCTCGTGACCGCCTCTCTCTTCAAGGTGCTTCTGTTCCACTCCATGTCCGTTGCCCTTGGCTCCTTCTTCATCGCCCTGCTCACCTGGGTCCGCATCATGTTCCAGTTCGTCAAGAACCAGGTCAAGAACAAGCACGCCGACAAGGGCTTTGTCAAGTACCTCCTGGCCTGTGTCGACTGCTGCCTCTGGTGCTTCGAGAAGATCCTCAAGTACATCAACAAGAACGTGTACATCGCCATCTCCATCCAGGGCAAGTCCTACTGCAAGTCTGCCTCCGAGGCTATCCCCCTCCTGCTCGAGAACGGGGCCAGGATGGTGGCTCTCAACGTCATCGGGGACTCCCTGCTCTTTGCCGGCAAGATGTTCATCTCCCTCGCCTCTGGCATTGTGGTGGGTCTGGCCATCTACCAGTGGGGTGACGACGGTATCTCCGCATACTGGCTGCTTCCCTCCATCATCGTGACCCTCTTTGCCTTTGTGTTTGCCTCTCTGCTCATGTCTGTGGCCGAGCTCGTCATCGACTCCATCTTCTACTCATTCCTCATCGACGACAAGCTCCACGCCGGAAGCCCCTCCTCCCACTACTTTGCCCCCAGGGAGCTGCACTCCTTCATCAAGGAGAGTGACCCCGAGAGCGGATGCTGCTAAGGGACCAGATGGTCATCAGTTAAAATAGAAAACATTTGTACTGTCGTGTTCGTTAGTCAGTGAGCAAGAGTGTACTAAGGGCTAGTGTTTGGTGACGCGATATGGTATGTATATACATATATATATGATATTTAGGATCGAGTCTAGATAACTCCCAACACCTCTATGTGAAACTGAGTGGTTCTCTCTATTGGGTGTCCTATCGCTGTCCAGATTAATACCAGATGTATAGCGCAAGCGACCTTTGTTACAAATATGCTCTTGCTTTCGACTGGAAGAGACTTCTGAAAGGAAAGAGACCTCTTAAAACGCAAGAGGTGGCAGGAGGATAGGGTGATAGGAGGACTCGGCGTTCTCAGAGTCAAAGGCCCGGCAGACATAATCATAATCAGTGTGTCAGTGTGTCAGGGACAATGGAGAGTGGATACATGGATGTGCCTAGTAGCCAAGCCTCTCCTTCACGGCGTCTGCAAAGAGAGGCGCCCTGATGGGCTGGTCTGGGTTGACCAGGGGGGACTTCAACACATAGTCTGCGTAGAGCTGGTAGACATCACCCAGCATGGCCTGCAGGTCAGCCTTGTGGTCGAGACTGGCCAGCAGCAGCATCTTGAGGCCGGTGGGGGTCTCGAGACAGGCCGCCTTCGTCTTGGCTGTGCTGAACTCCCTGATGCCACTGGTGGTCTCCCTGCCTCTGGGGGCCACCTCGTTAGACAGGGCAAACAGGCCGTGGAAGGTGGACAGCAATACTAGGTAGTCATTGGCACTGATCCCAGTCTCACGGGGGACAAACTCCTGACTGTACACAAGACCTCCAGCCTTGGAAATGATAAAGAGAGCGTGTACACCCATATGCAGACTACTCTGGTGTCGGTTAGAGAGTATATGTACAGGGACCAGTCTGGTCCGACCAGACTCAATTCAAAAATGTTACTTCAACCCTTCGACTCGGGCTGATGGCTGTACAGTAGCAGTCTCTTCACCCAACCCTGTTGGACACTACGGTATGTCCCTAGGGGACTTCGGGGATCTTGGATCACACTATGACGGTGAGTGGAGTTGGTTCTAGTGTTACCAATGGAGGTTACAAAGGCTATACTCCGATGACGTACTTGGCATGTGTATACTATACCTCACCCCAGACTTCTCTCCCAGTGGCGATGTACCCAACACCACCCTCACCATTGTGAAGGAGGCAGACACGCACCAGATGTTTGTTCAGGACTCTGTGGGCCCCCCCATGCCTGCTCACATCGAGCCTAGATTCGGATACATGTGCCCTGACGCACAGCCAGAGGGGGAGGACGCCTACACCAGCATGCTCACCGTGACGCCTGGCCCCTTCCTGCCTCCAGCCGGCAAGATGTACCCCTTCCTGCCTGACACTGAGGCCATGCCCTGCCCCGTGTCCCACATTGTCAGGTCGGGGGTGTCAGTGCGCACAGACACAGCCGTGCTCAGGGTATCCGGCATATTCACAGACGCAGCCCCTCAGGTGGGTGTACGTAGTAGCAGTGTACCTTGGTCCTGCGTTCTATACATGTCACTCTCCTCTCTTTGTATGTATGTCTTGGTCCTGGCCCTTCTCGCTCACGCCAGGGTCTGCCCGACATCGATGTGGCCGGTATGGCGTCTGTCAAGGGGGTCATTGTAGGGGGACAGTGTGCTGGCCTGGGTGACGATGCGTCTATAGCCGTGAAGGGCCGTGTGATGAAGGGCACCCGCACCAGCATCACCCTGGGTGCCATGGCATCAGTCAACATGGACGGCATGGATGTTGGGCTGGACTCAGACACAGAGGACGAGGACGACGAGGAGTACCGCAGGATGGGCGACCCCACTCCCCCCCCTCGGTCCCAGGCTGACACCCGGTCATCCTCAGGCCACTCCTCTCGGTCGCACTCCTCCTCACCCCCCCACAGCCCAGAGGCGCCGGGTCTCTCTCTGGCAGGTCTGTCCATCCCCCCCATCTCCCATGGCGCTGTGCCAGCCGGTGTCTATGCCTCTGCCATCACCAGGGTCAAGGGCCAGACATCTGAGTCCGATACAGCTAACAATGACAAGGGCAAGGAGTGGGGTGTGAGGTCTGTTGATGTGGGAGGTGAGGTGCTGGCAGGCATGTGTCTGCCTGCTGTCAGTGTGGGTGCAAGGGGGGTGGTGGACGTGCCAGTCCCCACCTTCATCCTCCCTAGGCGGCTGAGGCGGCAGAAGTGCCAGCCCGTGGCCCTGTCTGACACCCTCCCCCCCCCTGCCCTCCCTCCCCCCATGGACACGGAGGAGGGGGTGGATGTGTCCCACTTTGCAGGGGATGCAGACACCCACTACAGCACAGGGAGGGTCGGGTACTCTGCCTTTGCCCCCTCTGTTATGGAGAGGCCCTCCTTCCACACCAGACCCCACATGGGTACAGGGGTGGCATCGCTATCCATGGCATCTACCGGCAGGTCCTGCGCCTCAGTCTCTCTCTCCACGCCCCTCAGGTCTGTCTCTGCCAAGCTTGGGGCCAGGATTCACGCCCTGCCCGGTCTAGCCCCCAGACACTCTGTGGCGGCCAGGGTGTCTGACCCCAGGGGTGACACGTGGAGTGTGGGTGTGACGTCTGGCAAGGCGGCCTCGTCCTATGTCCGTGGGTCTGTGCAGTGGAGGCTGAGCGACAGTGTGTGCATGGGTGTAGGGGCAGAGTGGCAGGCTGGGACAGGCAGCGAGGGAGGGTCCCTGAGGAGGGTCGGTATGAGTCTGGCATATGGTAGCAAGGGGCTTCTGTCCACTCTCGAGTAGATATAGATATAGACACAGCAGTCAGCTGTTCAAACACCAACCGAATTCATATATTGACGATAAAATAGCAATGTACTGCATCACTGCAGCGGTAACCGACCCAGCACCCTAGGGGAGTATAGAGACCCCCGCACAACACACACGAAAGACACGGAACCATACTTAACACAGCAAGAAAGAGCAGGGTCTGGTAACTGAGTGTCCTTACTTCTTGGACTTCTTCTTGGACTTCTTCTCTCCCTTCTCTCCCTTCTTGGAGGACTTGTGGCTCTTCTTGGAGGCCCCCTTGCCCTCCTTAGACTTCTTGGCCTTCTTGGCCTTCTTAGCCTCCTCCGCGGCCTTGGTCTCCACCTCCTCAAGCAGGGCTGGGGTGGGGGGTAGAGAGAGAGAGAGAGAGAGAAAGAGAGTGAGGGAGGGACTGCCGCACCTGCGAGTGTCTCCTCGTCGATGTCCTCAGCTATCATGTCATTGTCGTCAGAGGCCTCCTCAGCAGGGGTCATGGCCTGGGTCAGACACAGGGGGGGGGGGGGGGGGGGGGGGGGGGGGGGGGGGGGGGGGTGAGATATGTATATATATATATGATTAGAATCTGTGGCCCGCAATCAAAGGTCAAAGTTCCGGCTTTGTACATACACTATCACTACACTATCCCTACATATACCTGGGAGAAGGATACGTCCACCAGAGGCTTGGGGATAGTGGTGTGGGTGACGTCCCAGGACAGAGCCACGCTGTCGAACACTGGCAGCCTGGTGTCCTCTCCGGAGTGGGACACAATGACCAGCACTCCAGCCTCACGCAGCACCCGGTGTGCCTCGCGGAGATACCTCTGGACGGCAGAGAGGTTGTCGAACCCACAGAGGAGGGTGTCGAGGAGAGCCTTGTCCACAATCACGTCAAAGGACTCGCTCTCAAAGTCAAGCAGGGTCACGTCCATGGTGAGGTACTGCATGGAGGGCCGGGCCTCCATCTCGGGGGCCATGATCTGGCGGCACAGGGGCACGTAGTCAAGGGCAACCACGTTCTCAAACCCATCGTCGTGCAGCTGGATGGGCAGACGGGAGGTGCCGCTGCCGGGGAGCAGCACACGCACAGACCCAGCGAGGTGGGGCTCAACAAGATGCCGGAAGTTCTCATAACGCACATAGAAGTCGAACATGCTCGGCCTCTGAGCATACCTGTGTCAGAACAGAAACACAGAAACATCCACTGAACATAGTATGGCTGTTAACAAAGTAATGGCGCAGAAGAGCCACAATAAGCAGAAACACAGGAGAGCGAGTCATACTCCATGAATGAGGTACCTGGCAGCCCAGTAGCTCTTCTCAGCGTAATTCTGACTATCGGTCATCTTTCTTTT
Source organism: Kipferlia bialata (assembly GCA_003568945.1). Classification (NCBI taxonomy): domain Eukaryota; phylum Fornicata; genus Kipferlia; species Kipferlia bialata. The sequence continues at coordinate 16,236 of BDIP01000114.1, forward strand.
GGGGTTCGACTGCTCTGAAATGATCTATGAGGGTGAGCAACTACTCAAACTGCCTAGACAGCGAGGCAGTATGGCAATTCGAAGTTAGCCAGTCCGATTTTTTGGTCGAGAAGGGTTTAGGAACTCGAGCTTGAGTCAACTTGACTCAGTCAAGCAGGCTGCTTGAAGCAGCTTGACAATTGAGTCAAGCAGCTTGACAGGGTAACTCTCACTTGAATTATTACCCGACCAGCCCTCAGAACAAATATTTCAACTCTTTATTCTATTTTCACACTCAATTAACGTACCACACTCCTGCTCAAAAGTCCACAGGAAGCGGTGAAACTCACACTATGTTGTACTACTACCCTGTAGGGGTTTACTGGTTCAGGTTGTCGAAGGTCTCGCTGATCTCGTCGTACACGGCCTGGAACTCGGCCACGGCCATCTCCTCCGTCATGGAGACGTCGTTGGTGTCGACCTGGTTGAGGGTGGCAACCCTGTACAGAAGGTCACGGGTGGCGGCGCTGATGGCGTCGTAGGTGAGGCCCTTCTCCTTGCCCTGGGGTTAGTATGTGACACGACACATACACACTGATTGACTGGTAATCATCATTGCTTCTAATGCACACATACCTTGACAAGAGAGTCCTGGGCCCTGTTGTAGTAGTGGAGCATGTTCTTGAGGATCCACACAGTCTTGTAGAAGGGGCAGTATCTGTCGTGGGGGGTGAATCCGTTCTGCTGGAGCCATCCCTCCTTGATGATGGCGGCAATGGCAAGCTTGCACTTGTCAGACTCGGGCAGAGAGTCCTGGGGTCAGAGGTGTATTATATGAATCACTATATAATATATGTATATATATGCTACCTGTCCGACGAGCTGCACAATCTCCTGGAGCTCAACCTCATCCTGAAGAATCTGCCTGCACTGGGACCTAGTCGTAAGCACAGACAGATACAGAGAGAGAGATCCCTTGAGAGAGTATGCAAGGTATATACCTGATGGGGAGGAAGTCGGCGTGGTTCTCCTCGTAGTATGGCTCCAGGGTGTTGGTGCATCTGGAGTAGGAGATGTGCCAGTCGATGGAGGGGAAGTGCTTGCGCCTGGCAAGCTCCTTGGACAGTCCCCAGAACACCTGGGGTGAGTATCAGGGTGATGAGTTGTGTCTGCAAGAGAGATAAAGATAGAGAGGGAGAGGGAGAGAGAGCGTACCTGCACGATGGACAGGGTGGACACACACACAGTGTCAGAGAAGTCTCCTCCGGCAGGGGACACAGCTCCGACAATGGACACAGATCCGTGCCTAGAGGGGTGAGAGGAAGATAGGTAGGTGAGCTATTATGCCACACTATACAGCTACACACCTGTTGGGGGATCCCAGGCAGGACACACGGCCGGCTCTCTCGTAGAAGGAGGAGAGACGGGTTCCGAGGTAGGCAGGGTAGCCAGACTCACCGGGCATCTCAGCAAGACGTCCGGAAATCTCACGGAGGGCCTCAGCCCACCTGGGGGGTGAGAAAAAGATGATACAGAGAGAGAGAGAAGGAGAGGGGGGGAGGGGGGAGGGGGGGTTAAAGAATAGGAGTGTAGATATAGTATCTATATAGTGCATACCTGGATGTGGAGTCAGCCATCATGGCCACGTTGAGGCCCATGTCTCTGAAGTACTCAGACAGGGTGATGCCGGTGTAGATGGAGGCCTCACGGGCAGCCACAGGCATGTTGGAGGTGTTGGCGACGAGGGTGGTACGCTTCATGATGGACTCCATCTTGCCGTTGTGCTCCATCTCGAGCTCGGGGAACTCGACAAGCACCTAGGGTAAGAGAGGGGGGTCACATGTAGAGTAAGAAGAGGGGGGGGGGGGGGGGGGGGGGGGGGGCACCCCCCCCCCCCCCCCCCCCCCCCCCCCACAAATCCAATTACCACCCTATGGATTCAGAGTGTGCAGACAATTCCAATAGTATGAGTTGGGTCTCTCTCCCTCTCTCGACCAAGTAGATCTACTCCTCTTTATATTCGTGTTTCCGCACCTTCCGTATTACTTCTATCATTTGTGCATATCCATTGTCAACCGATGGTTGAGTCCCCATCCCCCCCCTCCCCCCCCTCTCTCGGTACATGTCTCTCTCTCATCCTCTCTCCCTTCCCCCCAGCTGTATCAATGGAGGTACCGATGAGGAGAGTGTATGTGTCAATATATATTTTAGAGTGTCTGTCTATTTATACATCCCTCCCCTTACCCCCAGCTGTATCTCTGGAGGTATCGATGAGGAGAGTGTCTGTATCAGTGTGGGACAGCAGTGCCTGGCAGACTGTCAGCTGGAGGAGACAGGTGGGTATATGTATATGTACTATGTATATGTCGATATGTACATAGTATTCTCTATATTTCCTCCTATGTGCCAGACTGTCAGCTGGGGGAGACAGGTGGGTATACATATATACATATATACAATATCCCTGTGTTCGCTCCTGTTTGACATTTGTATATACTCACTCCCAGCCTGTGCCAGGGACTGTCTCATCTCTCTGCCTGAGGTGGACTGGTGGCCTATCCCTAACTTCGGTGCTCCCCCTGCAAGGTAGGGACACTCACACACTCTCTCATACATCTACACAAGCACATGACCCTTACTTTGTTCATATATAAATTATGTGGCCTATCCCCAACTTCGGTGCACCCCCTGCTAGGTACAGAGCATTTCTCTCTCTCTCTGTGTCCCCCCCCCTCATTCCTTCCTGTTTCTTGCTCCCTTCTCTTTATCTGGCGCATGAACTACTCCATTTTCTCTCCTCTCCATCTCTATCTCTATCAGGATTAAGAAATCATTATCGAAGCTGTATATCTATATATACCCGTACACTGTCTGACCCCAGGCGCATGAACAGTCTCACTTCTGACATATATACCTGCCTGCGTCAAAATATATACATACGCAAAATGGTTAACCCAATATAGAATAGTATATGTATAATTATCCCGTGTCTCACCACCAGGCGCATGAACAGTCTGCTCCTCAAGGACACTTCATCCACAGACAGAGAGAGGTATGCATGTGGTTATATATATATGCGCATGTGTATATACATACAATCATATGTATGTATTATTCCATTAAGTTATTGTTGTTGGCGATAACTGACACATCATCCAGAGACAAGGAGAGGCATGAGAACACAACAGAGAGTATATATAGAAAATATAGTATATATAGTATATCTATACCTATCCACCACCCACCCCTCTCTCTCAGTTCATATTGTGACAGAGAGAGAGAATTGAGCGTATATGTGATAACATACTGCCACCCCCCCTATATCCATTGTGACCGTGCGTCACTATCCTCTCTCCCTCCCTGTCCCACATGCATGAGACTTCTTCTCCTTGGTGGCACCCACACCATCTCCTCCTACTACTAACCTCTCTCTCTCTCCTTACACCCTCATTCCAGACTACTACTATTTAGTGGCACTGACACCATCTCGTACTACTGCAATTCTCTCTCTCTCCCCCTCTGTGTGTGTGTATATATACCCTCATATCAGGTTACTGCTGTTTGGTGGCACTGACACCCTCTCGTACTACAGTGATGTCTGGTACTACAACACACACTCCAACGGGGAGTCTGACTCCACCAACTATACATGGTACAAGGCAGCGGTCAAGGGTCAGTACTACTCCTATATATATATATATATGTACCAGGTATATACTATAGAATATATTAACTGTATACACATATATTTAATGGGGAGTCTGACTCCACCAACTATACATGATACAAGGCGGCAGTCAAGGGTTAGTACTAGTCCTATATATACAAATATGCAAATACTATAGAATACAATCACTGTATACACATATACTCAATGGGGAGTCTGACTCCACCAACTACACGTGGTACAAGGCGGCGGTCAAGGGTATGGGTGTACTTCATATATACTACTTTTTTTTTATTTTTTATAGTATATTCACAATATATATATTGTATACACATGGTTCCAAGTAGTCAAAGGGATGTGCTACTAATACATACACTACTTGTGTCCCATCCCTCACCCCAGGTGACAGTCCCCCCCCTCGTTCTGAGGCCATTGGGTTCCTCAGTGGTACCAACCTGTACATAGGGTTCGGAAGGAAGGTATCAGACAGTCATATTCACTATGGTCTCCTTTAGATCAGATATTGTACTGATTGCACAATTTCACTAGGCCTAATAGTGTTAGGATAAGTCCTCCTAACCCGCAGGACAACACCTTCTACAGTGACCTGTGGATGTTGAACACTCACCTTGAGTATATTTGTATATTATATATATGTGTGTGATACTAATATGATGATTTTTTTATAGTGCGTCTCCTTACCCCAGGACGACACCTTCTACAGTGACGTGTGGGTGTTATCAGTATCAGTATCCACTAACCTACCAACTACATTACTTGCTGATACCAAGGACAACACCTTCTACAGTGATATGTGGGAGTTGATCACACTATACCCATACGGAACTTCCAGTGCTAATAGTTTGTCTTTCTCTTTAAAGGATGAATCATATTAGCGTTAAGACTCTGCTTAACCCCCAGGACAACACCTTTTACAGTGATGTGTGGGTGTTGAACACTGACCCAGAGTATATATTTGTATTATATATATGTGTGTGATGCTGATATGTATATTGTATAGTCTGGCATCTAACTCCTAGGACAACACCTTCTACAGCGATGTGTGGGTGTTGAACACTGACCCAGAGGACATGGTGTGGAGGGAGGTGGACACACCACTCGGGGCAAGTAAGTACACATACACACATATATATATGAATATATATATATATATATAAATATAAGTATATATTCAATTTGGGGACATGGTGTGGAGGGAGGTGGATACACCACTGGGGGCAAGTGCGTATATGCATATGTGTATATGAATATATGTATATATACAATACTTAATCCTATATATATTCATCCAGAGGACATTGTGTGTTGGAGGACACAATTCTGGGGGCAAGTATGTATATGAACAAAGACGTCAATAACGATGTACTATACATTTATGACGCATATTCTCTTTCACTGTGGTTCACTTCACCTAATTTCAGGATCAGGTGCCTTTAGCGCCCCTCTAGATGTCACTACTTGTCACGAGACAGGGTGCAGCACAGATTGTAACACCAGTTGTGCCACAACGTGTGGGGCAGATGATCCGGACTGTTCCACTTCATGCCAGGCAGAGTGTTTACTGACATGCCCTATGGTAGAGTGTGACGCAGACACCCCTACTGGCCCCACTGTGGAGACATGTCTGCTGGTGTTTGGGGGGGCAGTCGGGAACAGGCTGTTGAGAGGTATATCTCAATTCTCTATGCAACCCGGTAGTTCTAAACTTCATATTGAATATATATCTTCCCATTTACCCCCAGAGACGTGGCTCTTCACCCCCTCCACCGAGACCTTCACCTCTGTCCCCCACCTGGACCTAGCATCAACGCCACCCGCCAGTGCTAAGGGATGTGCCGTATCAGCAGGTGTGTACCACACATATATATACATGATAATTCAAGTATGAGTGTAAATATGTGTTATATTGACCAATGTACGACTATTTCACCTGTCTATAAGTATAGGTACAATTATACTTGGTGCATATAGTGTATATAGAGCATATATTGCATTATCTTCCTCTTAGAGTTTAAAGAGTCCACAATTTTATCTATATTGGTATTGTTCTATATCTACAATATATCTCTACATACAATCTATCTCTACATGCGGGTATATGTATTAATCGTTTCACTATATGACCCTATCCCACCCCAGGTGACACTGTGTACCTGCATGGTGGCATGGCAGAGTATGACTACGAGGTGGGTCATCTAGAATATATATATTTACTACGTATAGAAACATCTACTCTTATGTAATCGTAGTGATGAAATCCAGTCAGACTCTTCACTCTCTCCATATACTGAATATATATGACAGCAACGCTTCCACATTTCATCTGTATTTACCAGTGCCTTCCTCTCACCCCTTAGACTGGTCTGCGCCAGGGCAGCCCTGCTACCTACGCGTTCTCAGCAGACACAATGGTGAGTAGAGATCATCTCTTTCATGTGAATATGTGCATGCCATCAATTGGTATGTGAAAGGAGTTTTTACATAGTATATGAATACTCTTCAGTCACTCTCTGTTCTCACCCTAGGCTTGGTCCATTGTCCACCAGCCAGACTCTGCCACTGCCACCATGATACAGAACATGCCATGCTACCTGGACTCAACGCAGTCCATACTGTATTCAGGTAATTGCAGTATGTATAGAATATGCAATATACATACATTGTATATATAGTAATGATACAGAACATGCCATGCTACCTGGACTCAACAGGGACCATACTGTACTCAGGTATATGGCACACATACCCATCATTATGCTTATATTCTAGGATACACTGGCAGAAGTACAAAGTAGATTCTCTCAAATTACCCCCAATTTACGGTTGAATACACTTTCATATAGGTGACATTTCCTAACCACAGTGTATGGCATGGATGTGACCACTGGGGACATTGAGACCAGGCTTCGGTCTCTACCCCTTTGTGCATGCACTGCATCCCCTGCATCTGATGAGTGTGAGTGGTCGGTAGAGTACACATCCAGGGACCTAGCTAGGTAATGGTGTAATAATGGATGTCAGATCAATCACTATATCACATATGAGAGTGGTATCAGACCTTACCTGTGCAAGTGGGTGGGGACTATAGACACTAGTAGAGATGCTGATGTTATTACTATCCGTTCGCTCTTACCCCAGACACTCCCACACCTAGATGATGGTGATAACTATACATATATATTATATGCATTTTTATTATATACATATATATTATATATACTATATACATATCAGACATTGAGTCTAACCCCAGACACTCCCACACTGCAGCCCAGTCATTCAGCAAGGTGGCCTTCATGATCGGAGGTATAGAGTATATATTCAGTATACAACGATATATTCATGTCATATGAATTCATTTATTTATATCATAAGAATTCATTAATTATATGGCCTTGTATCGTTGTATCTCCTTGTGATATGACTCACCCAGGCTGGCGCAACGAGGTCCGCAACGACGTCTGCTCAGTCTATCCCGATGACAATGGGTACTCAGCAAACACGTATGTGCTCAACCCTGTGTACGATGGAGGGCCGCCCACAGGTGTTACATTTCTCTCTGTGTCTATTGGTCTCTATGTTTGTATAAAGGTGTATACATTTAACACCTCAGGCCTTGAGTCCACTGCCTATGCCACCAGTGGTGACAGTGTCTACGCATATGGCGGAAGACTTGGGGTACGTCCTCTGTTTAACCTCACATCTATATTTATACATTATATATTATATATTTCACTATCAGTTGTATGATTATGCCTCTCACAGTCCATATTTATATTGTTTCCAATGGTATGATGATATTCACAAGTAGGACGGCTCAGTGCTCAACACCCTGATTGCCTTCAACACCACTGCCACGTGCATAGACATGTGCCACGAGGAGTGGCAGGTACTGGATAGTCTTTACGCGATTATGTATCCTACACGACTAACAATGCTCACAATTAGGAGTCTGGGATGGAGGCCTGTCATGATGAGTGCGACATAGACAAGTACCTCTGTGACAGCTGTGAGAGTGCCCATGACACATGCCTAGCATCTGCTGTCACTGAGGCAGAGACATCTGACTGTGACACTGCATACACAGAGTGCACGTCTGGTCTGGACGCCGTGGAGGAGCCATGCTACCAAGCATACAAGACGTGTGGGGTGGAGGTTGATGAGTACAAGGAGCAGTGCACGGCTAGCCAGGAGGAGTGTGTAGCCCAGGCCCCCCCTGCCCAGTGTGCTGATACATACTACGCATGCTATGACCTAGCGGAGACTGACGCAGATGTTTCTGTCTGTTACCAGGACTATCTTGGCTGCTTCTACACCACAGCCGAGGTCATATGCGACACCGCACTCGCTGAGTGTGAGGCAGCAGAGGATGGAACCGACTGCGAGGCTGCATTCAACCAGTGCTACCAACAGACAGATACTGGTGCGTGCTACTCCGCATACTGGGACTGTGCTAATGGTGCCACTGACTGTGTGGCTGGATACTGGGAGTGCGTGGCCGTACCCCCTGACTGTACTGCTCTCTACACGTCGTGTAACATTCCGTGTACTGAGGATGATGGACCGTGTGAGGCAACCTGTGCCGCTAGTGGTGCACCCACCCCTAACTACTGGGTCAGACCAGAGATGGGGGGGAGCGTCCCAGATGCCAGGTACTACAAACTGTTCATTCTTACTGCATGACTTCCACTCTTACTTCTTCTAACGACACTCTCTTCTTATCACTCAGATACGACGCCATGATGGTCTCCTTCGGTCCTCTCCTCATGGTGTATGGGGGCAGGGACAGTGACGGTGCCTACCTGGACGATGAGTTCACATACCACACCGACATCAAGGAGATCAACGAGCAGGTACATATACTCCCTAATCATAATTTATATATATACATATATAGTATATACAACAATACATACCGTAGCATTAATGCCACACTGACATCAAGGAGATCAATGAGCAGGTATATATATTATTCTTCACGACTCTGTCAGATATCTCAGCGATAAGAAACATGCACCGCCTCCTTCTAATACCAGATCAGCACTGGCAAGAAGCCCTCTGCCCGCAGTGCCTCAGCTGTCACAGCTGTTGGAGAGACACTCTATCTCTTTGGGGGCATGGATGGAGAGGGGGTGCTGGGGGACATGTACTCGTTCAGCTACTTCGACAAGGTGGGTACATCATTAACATTGGTACATATGGAGAGGTATCTTCTTTATCCCTCTGTGTCTCTCCCCCCTTCCCCTATCTCAACGTAGGAGTGGACTGCACTTACTCGTGACCGGGCCTCTCTCAAGCCTGCTCTGTCCCATGCATCGCTGTTATTCACACCCACAGAGACAGAGGACACACGAGAAGGTGAGTATTATATGTCCTTCTCAATACATATTTACTATGTGATATATCAATATGATATATCAATATCTTCATACCCACAGAGACAGAGGAGACAAGGGAGGGTGAGTTTGAATTGTCCTTCTCCATACATTCTTGCTATGTAGTATATCCATACCTTCATACCCACAGTGACAGAGGAGACAAGGGAGGGTGGGTACAGATTCTTCCGCTCCATCACATATTCACTTTATGCTACTCCAATACCGTACTGACGACTTGTGCTTACTAGTAGGTACATACACGCTCTCCGACGGGACCCTCTATCTGCAGGGTGGGGTGTCTACTGCTATGATGTGTGTCAGCACTCTCTATCGCGTAGATATCGACACCTCCCTAGGGACTGTGTCCTATTCAGAGGTCACCCAGCTCAACATCGATGGAGACGGTCCTTCCACAATCAACACTGCATTCTCCAATGCGCCTCTGTCTGTGCTGGGAAAGAGGTTAGACACTTTGTATTGTGGAATATATTGGATGCTGGAATGAATCCTTCTTCTCCCATACTATAGTATTACATAGTATATATATATGTCACTGTGTCACTGTCATCCTATCATCTCTCCTACTCTCTCATTCTTATTACAGGGCTCTAGCAACAGGTGGCAGGAGTAACAGGATGACATCGGAGGACGGAGTCATTAGGTATGATTGCGATGATCAATTGATATCATGAATATGGATTTCTCGTTGAGTTGTGGAAGTACCCTCTGTATAGATGTACTCACCCCTACAAGCATAACAGTCTGCTGACGCCCAGGGTGTTTGACTTCTCAGATGAGTCACCAGACTCTGTGAGGGTCTATGAGATCACAGCTTCGACAGGAGAGACCATGGAGAGAAACAGAATGGCTACTATTCAGGTAAAGATCTACTTGCATCAGATTAACGATATCTCATGCCGAGTGTTGTTTCTTCCACTCTTTGTGCAGACCTTCCATTGACCATACATATATGATGTGGCACTAGATAGTGGCACTAGACCTCAACCTCAGAGTGTTGTTCAGAACTACTTCACCACCATTGGAGGCAGTCTGGTGGAGTCTAATACGGCACCTGAGGGACAGGCCGTGGCAGAGGTATAGTGTAGCATGCATACTATGTCATATGAGACATATCATATATCCCATATATCACCCTGTCAACTATATACTTACATATCGTACCATACTACTACTCATACATACCATTAATTACTATAACTATTTATAAACGGACAGGTATATATACCTATATGTTGGCTCGTTTGTTGCCCGTTTCTCACATCATGCCTGGTACACTCTGCTGGGCGATGCATGTGACCCAAGTGTGGAGGACTATGACCCAACTTGCTGGCCTTGTGCTAGGTATGCGTGGAGTAAGCCCCCCCCCCCAACCTACACGTGTCTCTCCTACTAATATGTGTTTGGATGACTGTTCTGTGTCTGAGTCACCTGCTTACTTAATATCCTCACCACCAGGGGCACTGTGTATCAGGCCTCCACTGCCACCTGTGAGTCATGTCCCAAGGGGCACTTTTCGGCACATGATGGTATGGATATATATACATATATGTACATACAATACTTATATATATGTATATATATACTGATACCCAGGCATGGCTGAGTGCACCCCCTGTCCGGCTGGGTTCTACAACGGAGTGCCCCAGGGGAACAGCAGGTAAATTTGTATATTGGATATATTCTTGATTATACATATATAATGTGTGTGTACTCTGGTGAATATTCTATGCGAACAATCCTTCACCCCAGGCTGTTCTGCCTGGCCTGTCCCAGTGGCACATACAACAGTACCCCAGGCCAGTCAGAGTGTCTGCCCTGTCCAGGTAGTGTTAGGTTATATATACACATATATACATATACATTAATAGATATGTATCAATATACATATACCTATTAGCTAATATACATATATATGTAAAATACACTGTCTGCCATGCCCAGGTAATAACACCATTATTGTTCACATGTACCCAGTGGTATACAATACAAGAGTTAACATACACCCAAACACAACCCAAGTGCGTCACTCAATAATGTCTCACTCACAGATGGCAAGAGCTGCCCCGTGGCGTGTGTCGATCCCGTTGACAGTACGGTCGATGGGACAGATGTGGTGGTCAACACTCCCCAGGAGCTGGAGGTAGTGTAAATACTTAACCCTAGCCAACAATTATTTCCACAGCCATTATCTGTACTTGTACTCCAATGTTTACATATCTCTACATATGCACTCACCCTCCAGGTCCCCACTGAGAGGGCCAAGCAGCTTCAGCTGATCCTGTACATAGTGCTAGGCCTTGTCAGTGGCAGTGTGCTGTTGATAGTGGTGGCTGGCAAGAGAAGCATCATTAAGGTGGGTAGCACGGGTATACTCAATATGAATACTATGTTAACCAGAGTCTGTTTGGTATTCTAGAATAGATATAATGTGTGGGTCAGTTAATCCTTCCTCACCCCCAGGCCCTGGACCTCTACTCTGTGCCCTATGTCTTCACAATGCCTGCTGCCCTGGGGTAAGATACAAATATACATACAGACATATGTACATACCTCCTCTGTCTGAGGATTTGGTGTATAAGTATACATATTCGACTTACCACTAGGAGTAAGAACACTTGGATTGGCGGCATCTTCAGTGGTCTCTTCATATGTGCCTTTGTGGTCATGGGAGGTGGGGCAAGTATAGTTGCACTACTTACTCTATTGGATTGTTAGTCTAACCGTTCTCACTGCTAGGTGGCCTCATCATCCCGTTCCTGAAGACCAATCTGGCCGAGGACAGGAGCCTTGTGCCCTTGTGTCTGGCAGACACCACACTCACAGCCACACTCGACATAGACATCAGCCTGACAGGTATGTATGATGTAGTAGTATATAAATATACAATTGAGTCAAAGTCTCACTGCCAGGTGGGTTTGAGACCTGTACCCTTGGTTGTCTATATACACTTATGTATAAATATATGATGCGACTACTATGTATGAATCTTTACAGTATAGCATTAACTCAGGTGGCTTTGAGACCTGTACCCTTGGGGGTGTGGCCGAGGGTGAGTGTGCACCTGAGGTCACAGTCACACTGCCATCGGGGGTCACAGCCAGTCAGGTACACATATACATACATCACTTCCTGTCACTGTATGTGTTCTTCATATGACTATTAACAGATCATGTGCTACTCTTCCTCGTCTCTGATTATCAGGTGGAGCAGAAGTGCAGCCAGCCAGTCGGAGACACAACCACCTGTAGGGTACGGGTGCTACATGTAATAGTTACTGGTATCTAAACCACACCAAGAGTATTGTGTACTGTAATTCAATCTACAGTCCATCTTCGTCTCCACTCTTTCGCTACCATGTTGTTGATATTTATAGACCTTTACTGCGCTACTAACCCTCCAGGTCCAGCTGTCTGTGAGTGAGGCAGAGCTGCAGAGCAGACTGTCAGAGTACGGAGTCACACTGCTGGGCTCTGGCGAGTACTTTGCTAGTATTGTAGGTACCTACTCATCTGGTGTTTCCAATGCGTGGACCTTCCAATGTGTGTACATATAGGAAACATGTTAGTGTAGTACCCTCTGACCCCTAGACTGGAACGTAACCTCTGCTGCGTCCAACCCCGGTCAGTACTCCAGCATAGCAGGACAGCTACTACCCGATGCCCAGATGACATTCAGGGGGACAGCTGAGCCAACGGAGGTGATTACTTTATACCATAGTTTGTATTACTACAGCACTGCCCCCTCGTCTCTCAGTACTCATTCCTCAGATTGGTGTCTTCAGCACTGAGTCTCTGTACCATGTGGAGTATGAGGCAGAGTCATCGGGTGTAGACAGTGATGGACTGTACAACCCAGACCTGAAGAACCCCAGTACAGGCAGGATATTTGAGGTCAGATACTTAATTGTCATCATATATACACCCCAATTACATATATGGGCATGTGGATATTACTTCTGTAGAGGTATACATACATACACTACTATACGTGAGCTTCCTACTCACCCCAGTTCATTGGCTATGAGCGTGGCAGCATGGTCAACTCGCAGAACTTCTGGGACCAGAACGGAGTGAGGTACGGTTGACAATATATCTACTGTGGATCATAGTACACTGATAGATATATATATATTCACTTCCTGTTCTGTCAAGGACTTACCCTCAGTCTCACCATTGCCTTTGAGAGGTCTGAGAACATCCTGTCCTGGAAGCAGTACAAGGTATATGACCCCAAGAGACTGCTATTTGTGGGAATAGGCGCAGATATATCTCTATCATCATGTTTGTGTCAATTCAAATCCGTATGCTCACTATAGGTACAAGACTTGGCCGCTTTCCTCGCTGCCCTACTAGGATCCCTCACCGGTCTGCAAGGTACTTCTATACCCCTGTACTTGAGCACTTCAGTAATAATGAACCCGACAGTCTTGATATACATAGGTGTTAGACATGGATTAGTGGTTCAGACTGCAGTCTAGTACTATTATTAGTGTATCGAAATATTTCTAATTATTGACTTTCTAACTCCAGGCACCTTTGGCGGTGTGGCTGGGGCCATCCGGTCCGTCTGGTGCATGATCAAGGTACTACTATACATACGCGCAAATACTCATGTATTAGGGGAGTACACCATACCTTCTGGTGCATGGTCCACGTACATGTATGTGATATATATACATTACTCCTCTCACTCCCAGGACAAGTACGGCAAGGACGTGTTCACCAAGAAGGTTGACAAGATGCATGATAAGAAGAGGGGCAAGAGAGCAGCCACCGAACTGAGACAGACACGCGAGGTGGCATTCATATGACTCAGAGACAGAGAGGTGTAAGCATAACAGTATGTGACGTATAAGCTATTCAATAGATTCTATTGAATATCAGAGTAGATATGTTTGTTTCACTACGGATCAGACTCTTGTGCCAATTAAAGAGACAGAAATAGATGGATGAGAATACTTAGTAATTGAATTATTTACATACTCATTGGCGATTAATACGAGAGAAGGTGACATAGATCTAATAATAATACTGGCCTACTCTCGCCAATTGGGTACCGGAGTACTGCAAGGCAGTGAAAGACAAGAATTTCTCCCCTAGTAATAGACTAGATGTCACCAACTCTCTCTACTCATAGCCTATGAGTCATAGGTCCTATGGGTCATGCATTAATATTCTTCAGTATACAGTATGACTCACACTGTCTGCCAGACAGTGTCTGGACTCTAAACCCAATAGTTTGACCGCCTCATGATGAGGCTCATCACATTTGTAAAGTCTATTGTATGTGAAGATAGTTGATAATACCCACTTGCAAATTGAAAGCCTCAGACTGAGGCCCTCAGTCCAACATATGGGCTTGCAGTGTGACGAATCCTCCTACATCTCCCCACTTGCACAGTCTGACAAAGACACAGTACTTCACTGAACAAATGAGTGATACCAATGATGTGCTAGGTCCTAGCCTAGGATTCCATCTTGTAGCGGATGCTTGCTACACTGAAGAAGGTCTCCCCCCATGTGTTGTTGTTGACCACAACACTGTAATGGTAATGACAGAGAATAGCAGGTAAGACCTGTTGTTCGATGATACTTGTGACCTGAGATTAGCGCTCTGTTCTTACACATATCTTCTGTGACCATCTTGGTGCCACCAAGATGGTCGAACCCATGACCTCCCCTTGGTATGTGGAAAAAGAACGGCTGCGTTTACACTAACAACGGTTGAAACCAGCGGTGAAACTTACATTACCAGACGTCATTCCCAATATACCCATTGGATCCCATTTTCTTTCTCGGCAACGTCCCAATCTAAGTGGATTGGGAAGGTTGGGAAGTCTTCCCAAT
>BDIP01000115.1:0-15540 GCA_003568945.1 Kipferlia bialata
CATATACATACATATACATATACATATACATATACATATACATATACATATACATCCCGATGCCAGATACATCCTGAGGCGGGAGAAGGGGGCTGTGCTGGGCCCCAAGGATGGTACTGCCCCAGACACCGACAGGGTCAAGGGTGTCAAGGGCGTCAAGGGTGAAGGGGGGTTGGACATTAAGGCTGACTCAGACCTTGTTAAGCCGGAGGCAGAGGCAGAAAAGAAGAGAGAGAGAGGGAAGGACGTGGCCCAGATGCGGCGCCTGCCTGTGAAGCTGGATGTGGTTGTGTGGATCCCGCTGTCTCTGTTCCAGCTCATGATGTACAACAGCTGTATCAGATCCAAGTCATTCACCCAGATGCTGACACACACCCTAGTCGATAACAAGAGGACGCCATTCAAGCTCATATCGCTACTCAGGAAGATATGCGACTCCCCAGACCGATTGAGGTGGGTGGGAGTGAGTGTGTGGGTCTACCCGAGAGACGACGTGTGTTAATTCCGTTGTCCATACCTCTGAAGTATACCCATCTGGTATCAACACCGTGTGGCCACCCCGTCTGACTGTTGCATACTAGTATATATATACGCCCTGATGCACACTGCTATTCACTAATGCATACTAGTACATAATAGCATATATACCAATACACAGGGACGAGGACTTCCTCATGTGGCCCGAGGAGGCCAGGGCCAACATATCCAGACTCATGATGTCCTTACCCCCTACCCAGAGGTCCAGCAAGCTGTCCTTTGCCATCAACCTGTGCCGTCAGATGTGTGGGCCGGACAGGGCCAAGCCTAAACACAAGATGCTGATATTCAGTGAGCATGTCAAGACCCTAGACATCATAGAGGTGGGGGTGTATGGGTATATATATGTGTATGTATGTGACCTGTCTTATACCAGAGTGGCCTGGGGGATGCCGGTCTGTCCTACCTTCGCATAGACGGAGGGGTCAAGGACCACGCAGAGAGACAGCGCCTCATCGACTCCTTCAACCATCCCAGGTCAGTGTGTATGTCAATGGTGTTGTGTTGTTCCATTCTTTCGCTGGATAGTTCTTGTGTCCCCTTGTGTCCCTGACAGCAGGTCCTCCACCTTTGCCTTCCTCCTGACCACTGGGGTGGGTGGGATGGGACTCAACCTCACAGCGGCAGACAGGGTGCTGCTATTCGACCCAGGTTGGATCCGTCGTACTACATTGGACATACTGCATTATATATTGACACAGTGATATACAGATGCAGACATGAGTATACGGGTGTGTATGTGTTTATGATGCAGTACCTATCCCTCTCTCTGGGTATCCCCCCTGACCCCAGAGTGGAACCCCGCCATCGAGTCCCAGGCCATTGACAGGGCATACAGGATAGGCCAGAAGAGACCGGTCGTGGTGTACAGGCTCATCACAGTGAGTACCATCGAGGAGAGGATGTTCGCAAGACAGGTACAGACTATATGACCACATGTGTCGGGGGCACTGGGGGTGTATTTGTATGATTCGTGCCATAATTGTACATTTATGATGACCTCTACCTTTTGTGAATGAATCACGTGAATATACCAGTGGCACCTCTCTCTCTCTCTCTCTCCCCCCCCCCCTTCCCCCCTTCCCCCAGGTCTTCAAGCAGGGCCTGTTCTCAGCCGCTGTCGAGCAGAGGAATACCAAGAGGTGGTTTGGCCAGTCCGAGTTCTCCGATCTGTTCAAGGCCCCAGAGGTGCCCCACTATGCACCGAGGTGGGTGGCAGTGTGATGCTGTATATCATATGGCTGTAACTAGAGCAGCATGTGTGTTGCTGGTGACACTCCTTCTATTGTGTTTGGTTCTCTCTGTGCACACCTCTATGTCAAGTGGGTAGAAGTGCCTGACTGTACCTGTATCTCTAACTCTGCAGAACTGCGCTCTCCCTTGCCTCACAGACTGGGGATGTCTTTGACACGCTGGGCAAGGTATCACGGATTGGGGGAGATGTCTCTCTCTATTTCATATGTATTCTTTGAACGTTTGTACCTGTTGGTGTGTATGGCACCTCGATTAACTGACTGTATTGCTTGATACGCCTTCGATCAGATTTATGGGTTATTCTTTGTCTGTTTCAGTCCCTCCCCCCTGTCTTCACCCCAGGACTATGAGGCCAAGATCCCAGGCATCACCGCCCACATGAGGGGTCTCCTATCTAGGTTCAGACCCGAAGACGACCCCGGTTTCACCCATATCCAGAGCGCCTCCCACTCCTTCAACCCTGCCCTGCTACACGACACATCAGAGCATGCACCCCAGGGGTATGTGGATAAGGACGATCAGAGGGCTGTGGCCATTGTTAAGGAGGCCGTGAACCTACTCGACATGGACCATCAAGAGGGAGAGGGAGAGGGGGAGGGGGACGAAGTGGATGGAGAGAAGGGAGGGGTGGGAGAGGACCTGGGGAATGGGGCTGTGGCTCTGTCTCTATACTCCGAGACGCTCTCTCTCAGGGACAACCCTCTCAATATGCCCCCGGAACAAGTCAAGCAACTCATAGCACGGTACGGCACAACGATGACAGGCCTTGATATGGGCACAGTGACAGGGACTGGTATAGGGACAGGTATAGGGGTCACAGGCCAAGTTGGGGGGTCTCCCCACCCCATGTCTCAACACCTGACAGGGGCTGGGGGTCCCTCCACCACCCATCCCAACACCCACGCCAACACCCACGCCAACACCCACGCCACAGTGCCCTTTGGGATGCCGGGTATAGGGGGTATAGGGGGTATGGGTGGTGGTATAGGTGGGGGGATGGGTGGTGTGGGTGGGCCTGGAGTCAGCGTTCCAGGCCACTACCCGTCTGCCTTCGCCAACCCCCTCTCATCCAACCAGGCCCTGATGCCTATCATCGATGATGGAAGCGGTATATATGGAGCCAGGGTGGGGCATGGTGCTGGTATCGATCAGTCTCAAGATATGGGAACAGGCCAGAGGGAGAGGGAGAGGGAGAGGGAGAGGGAGTGGGGAGCTGGCACTAGAACAACCCCTAACATTCTGCAGAAGATGATTTCCAACGCTCGTGGCCGTTCCTTCTCACGGCCGACTTCGTCTGCCCCTGTGCATCCTGATACACATGGGGCACAAGGGGTGGCCAGGGCAGGGCAGGGCCTGGAGAGTCCCTCTGGACTCTTTGGCCTGGGGCACCCCAGGGGGCAGCCCCGTACCTTGGGGGGTGGGGTAGTTAGGGGAGGGTTCTCCACCCGGCCTAGCTTCATGCCTCAGGGTAAGTATTCCAGTTTCTGTGTGTATTGTACTACCCATCCTCACGTGTCTCTTAGTATGTCGTAGTATAATCACCTTTCTATGTCATATTTTTGTATACTTGTGTTTATAGTTGAATATTTACACTATACCTATAGCATATGCGTGGTCTTGCTTTCCATACGCATATAGATATGCCATAATTCGATTCAGTTGTCTGGGGATAAGATCTCTATACCCCGTCTCCACGGATTCAATACACATTCTGACATCTTGTGTATACCCCCTGTTGACCCCTAGGAGATGGGTCCGTCAGGATGTCTGTCCATGGTCGGTCTGCCAGGCCGGTGCCCATAGGCATGCACGGGGGTCTCAATGTCAGTGTATCAGGCAGGCCAGTGGGAGGGGTGGGTACCCCCAGTGACCCTACTGCCACCCATAGCATGTCTGGGGTGGGAGAGGTGGTGGAGCTGGACGCGGCAGGAGACCTCGAGGTGCAGGGCGAGGTCTATGACGCCACTGGTGTGTCCGACACCACCAACCGAGGCAGGGGGGCGGGGCGGGGCCATGCTGTACATACAGATGCGGCACATGTATATACAGATGGTGTGGCAGGGGCTGAGGCAGATATAGTGGAGCTGTCAGATGCAGACCTCTCCTTGGGAGATATCCTGGACTTTGATTGACTCTCTGATTAGGACTTACTAGGACTGACTAGGACTGACTAGGACTGACTAGGACTGACTAGAGAGACCGGCCTGTTATGGGTAGGAGCTGGCCTGGCGACCTATGTTTCTCAGATGGTACTTTTGGCCAACCGTACTGATTTTGACACTGTATATGATTCACCACCATATGCACATGTATACACACACACATGGACCCAAGTGGAAGAGCACCCATTACCTTCCACTGTTGTTGGTGCCATGTTTCTATATCAAGCTCTTCTTCTTTACTTTTGTTTCGTTAGCTAGATGACCTTCCTTAATCCGAATTGGTGTATATAAATGGGTAGCGGTGTATGAGTGTCTCTCTACAGTACAGAGTATCAGGCATCGACCGCCTTTCCCAGGTTCCATAGGGTAGAGAGATGGTTCTACCCTGTTTGAAAAAGTGACGTAGCAGCGCTATGGACACCAAAAGTGGTTTTCCGGGATATCGTGTGTCATGAAATGGGTGAGATTCATTAGTCACAGTTACCATCAGAGAAGGGCAACCTTTTGGAAAATAGGCAGGGGAGGTACTCAATTACTCGTTATAGCAGCATGTATAACGACCACGAAAGAACGAATCAGTTCTGGAGAGGCGAGACTATGACGTAGAATCGCTCGGTTCATCGGGCAGCCAGAATAGTTGGTATGTCTTGATATCTACACGGTACATCCTCAGAAGTGTGAGATTGGTTACAGGACTTCGTTGTGACAGCGAGGTTCGTTGTTGCACTAGCGACATCGGTGTCCATATTGATATGTGGCAACTACTTGCACTCTCAATTATTGGCCCAATAGTGCCATTACAGTATATATATCATTGTTTGCCGTTGGTGTGTCTGTACGTCGAGTCGTAAACGTGATTACTCAAAACAGTTGATACTGAGGGTATATACCATCGATGTCTGTGGGTATCATCTCGGAGCCGTAGTGATTCACTACTAGTAAACCTTCCAAATTGTGGAGAATCATATGTGAATAGTGTGGCGGCATAGTAGCCACTGCATAGTGTTAGAGTACGATAACCAAAGATGATATGTGAGATTTTGGATTAGTGAGATAGTTGAGACAGATGGCATATCTATCTCTCTTCGCTGTGTTACAGCATAAATCGTGGATTTTTTAGCATTTCCCGCGCTCGGGGTGGCGCGATACCACAATAGAGAGGCTAGAGAACAGTCATATGACCAGAGGTGTACTGGGGATAGACTTGGGCTGCATGTCTGCAACACAGACCGCCATATATCTCGACATTGAGGATAGAGCCCCAAGTATAGGAGGCACCCGTCTTCATCGGAGACACTTCCTGACAGAGGAGAGGTAAAGATTCACTGTGGAATCGGTTGGACCAGGATACCCCTACACGAACTTCAATATAGCACAACTATCACATACACGAGACATGAGGTGGTCGGGAGGTCTGTGGGGAATGACACCACATCAGCAAATAACCCTTTCGACATAGTTACACGTTGGGTCGTACTAAACAAGCCAACGCAGATATATACTGACTCATCGATATCGAGTAGTATTAGTGCCATACTGCACTGACTACGTTTCTCCCTTTCTACAATAGAACCTCGAGCAAGTCTATCGGTGTCACCTGTCAGGCAAGAGCCCCATTTTCATCTCCAATTAATTAGTGACCCATCATATTGTCACTCTTCCTCCAAAACAACAGAGGAGAGACAGAGGTCCCATGACAAGATACACCAGGTAGCATTATCTCCTTGGCCCGTGCAAAGTCAATACCAGTGGTATTGATTTACTAGCTGTGTCCTTGTAGGGAACAACCGAGTGTCCAAAGAGAAGAAAGAAACACTCTGGATCAGAAGAAGTCCACACAGAAGCATGTCTATTAATCCCAGCAACGTCAGCAACCTAAGGATAGAGCCGCAGCAGGCGACCCCCCACGTCCTGGGTGTGTGGGTACCGGAAGTGCTGTCTGCCCACACTGGACAGCACAGCAGTGGCCAGGGCATGGCCCTCAGCGGCAGGGAGGGTGAGGGGGAGAGAGGGGTCGCTAAAGGCCAGGGCCTCGGCCCAGGGCAGAAGCTGGTCCACGAAGCTACCAGCTGCCAGGGCTGCAGCGATGCGTCTGACGACCCCCACGAGTAGGGAGGGAGAGAGGAGGTGGAGCACGGGCCCTGTGCGTATGCATGTCTGCACCACAGAGAGGGGGTCAGGGGAGGAGAGGGCGGCCGAGTACACATCACCCACCACAGACGGGGTGTACGCCTCTGACGTCCCAGGGCCACGTACAGTATCTACAGTATCAACTGTTACATGGGCACTGGTCCTATGATGTGCATGGGTCTGAGCAGACAGAGCGTGGTGGGGCACTGCACCAGAGTGGAGTGTCGTTGCACTGCCAGTTGTCGTTGGTGCTAGACTGGCACCTGTCAGTCCCTCTGACCCGGACATATACATACCCCTCCGACCCATCTGAGGATACTGCCCATTACTATGATTATGGTATGTTTGACCCAATCCCTGACTACTACCAGGCTGGTGTGTGTGGTACCTACCCCTCTCTCCCCCTGTATCTGTCTGCCAGTGTGTACCCACCACAGGCACCTGGGCCACCCTCTTCTCCAGACCCTCCACCCGTGTCTCCACCTGCCCCAGCCTCTCCTCCACCCCGTCCACCCTCTGCATCACTCCAGCCTCTAGGGCATCCATCCTACCCACCAACACACCCTCCAGAGATGCCACCAGTCTCCGCACTGCCTCAGTGGCAGACCGGGTGGCATTGAGCTGCTCTGCCACAGGCCCCTTCTCCGGCACAACCCCAGCAGCCACCCTAGCCGCCATGCCATCCAGTCTGGCACGGGCTCTGAGATCACCTGGGTGAGAAATAGGGTAGTACTTAGAGCGTATACATCTAGTACGAAAAATACACACTAGTATAGGCTGCTGGTATGATTCAGCACAGAATACACACCTGCATGTGGTGACCCCGACATATGGGGTCGGTGCACACGACACGATGCAGCCCTGACATCTGTAATACCAGGGGACAGGGAAGGGGGTACCCCATATTGACCGACACCTGATGACTTAGTGGACAGAGACCCCAGGCCACTCTGTCTCTGTTGATACTGTATGTGTCGGGGGTGGGGGTGCAGCGGCAAGGAGGGGTGTACAGACAGAGCCCCCAGGGTCTGGGACTGGTGGGAGTGCCCTATGTCTCTGGATGACTGGTGATGCCTTACACTCGTGTCTGAACGTCCTGAGGTATCAGGTGTATCAGGCGTGTCACTGACAGAGACAGACGGCATGACCCCCCCTGCTGTATCACCCCCTGGGACACTATCACTGCCGACATGCCCCATAGACATAGACATGGAGGTGTGTCCATGCCTGTCACTGCCAGTGTCGGTATCAATACCAACCCGCTGATCGGGACCTGTCTCTAATGCCAATGATGACGGTGGTTCCTGGTCTAATACACCCTGATCCATAGTGGTACCAACACCATTCACCGGTTGTCCCTCCCCTTCCTCTCCAGACACCCTGTGATGCATAGGTGGAGGCATGCCTGTGTCCCTGTCCCTATCCCTGACTGATACTCTACTGGTAGCACCCCTGCCCCTATGCTTCACAGTGCCAGCGGTGCCCCTCTCCTTTTGACCACCACCAGTGCCACCACCACTCCCCGCCCTAGCCCCCACCCCACAGGCATCGAGGCTCTCCAGCACTGCCTCACGGACATGGCTGATGCGGTCAAACCTGGGGGTCAGACGGGATGGGACAGATATAGACACACCTGGAACTGGGGTGTCTACAGTGTATATGAGTGTATGGAGACACCCATCCACGTATAGATGTGTGAGGGAAGTGAGGGTAAAACATACGATGACGCCCCCCCCCCTACCATTACTTTAACCACGGCTCTATATCGGATAAGGATCCCATATGCTATCCATGCTACACCCCCTACCTAGCACCCTCCAGCGCCTGTTCTATCTGTTGGAGGTGGGCACGGGTTGCAGCTGCCTGGTGTGTGTCTACCCCTACCCTGTCACTGCTGAGCTGGGTGGTGGCTAGTACCCCACCAAGACGGGCGGCGGCACACCTACAGTGTAAGCATGAGTGCTGAGTGGCACCTGTCCAGAGCCTAGTAGCCACCATACATACTGTCCACACCCTCCCCATACACATGTATGCCGACCTGTCCATACCTTGTCTGCCAGTGGGAACAGGTCACATACTGCACACACACACCCACAACCCTGTGGATCTGGAGGGACAGGGACCCTGGGGGTGAGGCTGGAGGGGAGGGCCTATCAACAACAAGCAGTATCCATATCAGATCTATCCATATACACATATATACACATGCGCACCTGGGTGTTGGGTGGATAGTAGACAGAGTGTACCCAGTAGGCCTAGGGCAGCCTCTGTGCACACACTCCCCCCCTTGTCAATAGACGCATCCACCACCCCCAGCACCCTGTCTGCCACTCTGTCCAGTACCCCAGAGGCCATGAGGCAGGGGGGGGCGGCCTCGACAACAGTGCCTATGCATACAAGGGCCCTGGCCTAGGGTCAGAGAGCATGAGAGCCTGGTGGTACTACATACACAAACATAGAATAGAAGGGACACTTGACAACCACGGTGCCGGTGTTGGTATATCAGCATCGCCCCTCCCCCCACTGTACCTGCTGGGTGGCTGGGGGTGTGGACCCCACCCTGAACAGGGGTCTCAGCAGCACACGCAGGCTCACATCTGTCTCCAGCTGCCCCAGCACACACCTGGTCAGCTCCGCAAAGGCACGGGACACCTGGGTCAGACTGGAAGTATCAGAGTCAGTGTCAGAGTATCAGAGTGTCATAGTGAGCCCCCACCTCGTGTCCCAGGGCTGTGTCCTGGGGGCATGCCTCGACGAACCTGACCAGACACGAGGCCATGGAGGGTAGGTGCGGCACACAGGAGGGGCCAAGGTGGGTGGCCACAAGGCCGATGCACCTGGCGGCAGAGCGGAGGGCTGGGGTGAGCAGAGGTGGGACAAGAAGACATAATGAGACATATTGAGACATATATAGTGAGAGGTGGCATCACGGCTCCCATACAAGCACAGGTCTCCACCCACCATTGGGCCCATGCACAGTGTCCGTGGCAGACACAGCCTCTAGGAAGGCGCCCAGGGCAGAGGGAGAGAGGTCTCTGACAATGGATTCAAGCTCGGCATCTGACAGATGAGTATATAGTACACTCTGTACTTCATGGACTGCCATGTACACATGGATATATATATATATATATATACATCCATACCCACACCCACCTGATCTCTGTCTGGTTGAGAAGTCTGTGCTCTTACCAAGGGCCTGGGGTGAGACATGGAACCCTGGTCTATATCACAGCACAGTGACAGATACATACCGTCTGTGTTGCCTGCAGAACATCCGACCTACGACCCATATAGAATCAGTGTCAGTATCAATGTCTATGGTCCATAGGCCATAGGGCGGCAGATTGATACAGAGGCAACAGTGACCCTCACTGAAGAGGGGGCTAAGCATCTCTCTTCTGCAACAACCTGAGAAATTTCCTTTTGCTTTTCGGAGAAAGCCAACTCGCTTGCCACAAGCTCTTGGTGACCTAATTGTATAACATCATCTGAATGGTACATTGTCTCCCTTCCATGTTTGTGTTACAAGACAAGGGACATGCAATAGGAAACACTGTCTGAATAGCCCTGAACCACACGGATATATGGTACACATTTATGGACTGACATGCAACCAGGCTAGTCCGGATATGTTCCTGTGGCTATGCACTCCACTCAGTCTCTGGGAGTCCTAACAGGCCATCAGGCACTGTGGGATGTCGACGGTCAGCGACACGTAGCAGGCCTGGGGGTAAGGCAGGGGGGGTAGAGCTGAACAGAGAATAATGACAGAAGATAACACATACCATGAAAGAGTGTATACATATATAAGACCAAGGAAAGGAAATGAGAACGAAAGAATACACCAGAGTTTGAATAGCACCCACCTCATCCGGCACGACCAGGGTGATGTCCTTGGTCTCTCCCTCTGAGTAGGCGTACAGGGTGACACACACAGAGCCCCCCTTGCCGGGGTCCCCCCTGTCCCCCCTCACCCCCAGCACCTTTCCGCAGTGCTGTAGGTCTGAGGCGGAGGGCGTCTCCCTGCCCTTGGGGGCCTTGTCCCACCTCAGCTGTATCTCGGTCTTGTAGGCAGTCACTACAGCACACCTCGGCTGCACCTTGCCCCTTCTGTTCACCTTGCCCACCCTCATGACCTGGGCACAGGGCAGACCGGACACACGGGCACTGAGAGAGGGGGGGACAGCCCCCTCGCCTGAGGCCAGGGAGACAGACTCAGATGCAGCAGAGGCGGATAGGGTGAGGGTGGGGTTGGGTGCCCCCTGGGGGTGGGGGGTGAACATGGCATCTGAGGAGCTGACTGTGACACTGGTGGTGTCTGGGGGAAGGGCGGTGCTGGTAGTGTCCTTGGCACGGTCAGTGTCAACAACAGTATCAGTATCAGACACTACCTCGGCAGCGAGAGAGAGGGGGGCAGGGTTGGGCACGTCACCCTCCCCCTCCCCACCTCCCATACCGACAGACAGGGTCTCGGTTCCGTGACCCTCCTCTGCCTCTGCCTCTGCATCTGCATCTGCCTCTGCCTCTGCCTCTGGGACTGGGACTGGGACTGGGTCACTGGTGGGTAGGGATGCCGCCTCAGACTCAGACTCCCTCACCTGGATAGGCTCGGTGTCTGTTCCTAGCACTCCACCAGTCTCCTCCTCCCCCTCTGACTCTGGGTGGGCCACAGGCCTGGGCTGTCCCAGCATCTGCACTGCATCCAGGGGGGGCAGGGCGGACTGGGGCGACTCGTCTCTGGCCACACTCCCCTTGGGCCCCATGAGACTACCAGACTGCACGGAGGGCACCCTCCCCTCCCTCCCCTGCAGCAGGGTCTGGAGGGGCAGGGCGGGGGGGGCATCACTCCCTCCCAGGCAGGCAGACCGCCCCCTCCTCTCAGACTCCCTCTGGGACGGTGTCTGCGAGGACCGTACCCTCTCAGACTGGGGACACCCGGTCCTGGCAGACCGTCTCTTCTTGCTGGACCCCCTCCCAGTGAGACCCGAGTGCACCCTGCGTGTCTCCTGCTCCAGGGCCAGTCCCACCGAGTACCGATGGCTCGACACACCCCTAGCAGGAGAGAACTCGAGGGTGTCGGTGCGGCCTGGGAGTGGGAAACGCATGCATAAGTAGAGATGGTATGTACTGAAATACAGATCATATCTACACTGACACTGGCCCTAACTGTCTGGTACCTGAGTGGAGGCTGGACCCGTGGGGGCTGCACACCTTGGACCGTGCCAGGGCAGAGACCTCCTTTAGCCTGAGGTCCCTCTGCCTTCTGGCCTCCTTGGCCGCCGCCTCCTCCTCTCTCTCTCTCTGGGCCGCAGCCTCTCTCTCCCTGACCACACGCAGATATGCCGCCCTGCTGCGACTGGGCTTTGCCCTCTCTCTCTCCTTTGGCGAAGCGGATGAGACCTGGTTGGGTTAGAACCAAACAGGGGGCAGCAGAGGAGGTGATATACATACAAGGACAGTGGCCTGAATAATAGACCACCTAGAGATACACTTCCTGGATAGTACATGTACACTACTAACAGAGTCATGCACACTATATGCATACATGTAAGGATATAGACACATACATATCCATGTACCAGCACATACCACAGTATCCTCCTTGGTTGGGGAGCCCTGGGGTCCGTCACCCTGATCTGCCTCTCCCTCCCCAGGGGCTGTGTCTGCCTCTCCCTGCTCAGTGGGTGTTAGGGGCCTGAGCCCCAGTCCGTCCCGACACACAGCTGGGGCCGTCTCGGCTATGAGTTGGTCGATGTCCTCCAGGGAGAGAGCAGCGGCCTGGGCAGCTATGGCCTGGGAGTCCACCTGTCCAGCACGGTCAGTCTCTGCCTCTGCCTCTGCCTCACACCCAGGAGACTGAGACTCAGGGTCTGGCCCATCTGTCTCTGGGGAGACATCCACAGCCTCAGCCTCTGTCTCCGCCTCTGCCTCTACAGGATCAGTCCCCTCTGCGCCCTCTGCCTCTGCCTCTGCCTCAGCCATAGACACCTCGCCCGATGCAGGTGAGGGGTACTCCTCCACAGGGAGAGAGAGAGAGTCAGGGTCTCTGGCCAGCGCAGGGGCAGGGGCAGACGGCAGTAGAGACGTGGGGGCCTCGTCATAGACTGGCATGTCTGAGCCGTTGTCCTCCAGGGGCTCTGTGGTCACTGGGCCTGATCCCCCACTGGGACTGGGTGTGTAGGGGGCGGCATCGCACAGCCGGAAGATGGGGGTCCTCAGCACCGTGTCGACATCGGCATCACCCCCTGGCCTCATATGGAGGGACTGTCCCTGCAGCGCTGGGAAGTCGTCCCACCCGCAGGTGTCAGACAGGGTCGGGGAGCTCACCTTGCCGCTGACAATGCCCTCATCACTGGGGGAGTACCCGCCGGGGCTGTCCCCCCCCTCTGCTGCCACAGTGGCTGAGTCAGGGGGCCTGGGGTTAGGCCAGACTAAGTACACACTAGCTGTTAAGATATACTGTATACAGATACTACGAGAGTGGGCAGAGAGTGCACAATGACATGCCTGTTCTCGGGTATCCTGCCCTGCCCTCCATCGTCTGAACTCCTCTTGCCCACGTTCATGTGCCACAAGGGGTCAGCCAAGACAGAGGCGGTCACAGCGAGCAATTGCGACCCGTCTTGGTGAATAGATGGCAGTTGAGGTAAACAGTAAGCTCAGGCTTGACTCAGGCCCTATACAATATTGAGGGTTTGTCTAAGCTTAGATCATCAAAAACTGGCTCATTTCTGTCTGTCACTGATCTTCCCTTCTACCCAGTCTCCGATGGCCAAGCCTGCCAGGAGCAAGCACTCCAATGCGCCCCAGGGGGAGGCATCAGGGAATATCTGGGTGTGTGTTCGAGTGCGCCCTTGGGATGGGAAGGGGGCCAGCCGGAGTCTCTCTGTCAACGAGACCCAGCCCATTATATCTCTGCTATCTGAGGACAAGACCAAGGGCCACAAGAGGCAGAGCAAGTTCCAGTACAACCACGTGTTCGATGAGGGCAGCTCCAACAGGGATGTGTACGAGCAGGTTGGGGTGGCAGCCCTGACTCAGGTGGGTATATGGTTATTATTAGAATGGGTCTTGTGACCTCTAGAGAGGCCACTGCTGCATTTCCCTGCTCCTATCGTATATGTATCTATTACACACTGCCAGTCCATCACCCAGTGGATGGAAGGTTAATGGAATCCTCTTACACTGGGACATTATTATAATATACTGATTCCAGGTGTTGGACGGGTACAACTCGACCATATTTGCCTATGGTCAGACCGGCAGTGGCAAGGTGAGGGAGGGTGTCCGTGTGTGTGAGTGCATGTCAATCTGTGTTGGTTCCATGCACATATGTGTGTCCCATGTCTCCCCCCAAGGTATACCCACCCCAGACCCACACCATGCTTGGCAGCGATGCCCAGCCAGGAGTGATCCCCCTCCTAGGACAGGCCCTGTTCAAGGAGATCCAGGCCAAGCAGACCCCCAAGCAGAGCAGGGAAGGGGGGGGCACCACCAGAGACCAGGCAGAGTATAGAGTGACGGTGTCATACCTGGGTATGTGCCACACTCACCCATGTGTACATATACACTCACATATATGTGTGGATATCTGTATGCATGTACCTTCCTATTCCACATTGAGACTGTCAGTACGCCTGCACATACTCATGTCTTCGTGTAGCTCACCAATGTCTCTAAGTACACCATATTCGATCGTCTAATATACTCTGTATCCGTATTGTAGCATCCTCCAGCCATGGCTTGATCTCTAGAGGTGTATATGTACCTTACATATACCTCTGATGACACTGCCACCCATCCCAGAGGTGTATCAGGAGCAGGTCCTGGATCTGCTGGAGCCGGGTAAGCAGCCCCTCCGGCTCAGGGAGCACCCGTCCTTGGGTGTGTTTGCAGACGGTCTAGCCGAGGTGGGTTGTTCTATCCATATCCATATCCATCTATATATATGTCCATCTGTATATGGCATCCCCCTCACTGTCAGGTCAGGGTGGCAACGGCAGACGACGTGGCCCAGCTTCTATTGCAGGGGTCTGCGGTGCGCAAGGTGGCCTCGACGGATATGAATGACAGGTACACTATGGATAGTACTAACTGGGACATGTATCTATGGGTACAGTATACGTATATATATATATGCAATTATGTATGACACATGTGTATACACTGCCCCCACCCCCCATGTACACTGACGCCAGGAGTAGCCGCAGCCACGCTGTGTTCATGATGAGGGTGCAGCAGAGACACGTCTCTAGGACCAGGGGGGAGGGGGAGGGGGGGAGGGAGAAGGAGAGCGTGTCCACCATGTCTGCACGACTGTACCTGGTAGACCTGGCTGGCAGTGAGAGTGTGCGAAAGACCAAGGCCACTGGGCAGACCCTGAAGCAGGGTGCATCCATCAACAGATCTCTGTTTGAGCTGGGCAATGTCATCAATGCCCTGTCCTCCGGCACAAAGAGACACGTCAACTACAGGTACGGTGTCAGTAGCTATAACTAGCTGTACTGATACTGATACTGATACTGATACTGAGACACGTCAACTACAGGTCCAGGGGTGTGTGGATGTGTGTATGGTATATGCCCTTCCCCCCCTCCCGCTCACCCCCCAGAAACAGTGCCCTCACCATGTTGTTGAGAGACAGTCTGGGGGGGAATGCACGCACAGCAGTGGTGGCCACTGTGAGTGCAGCCCCAGTGCATGCCCCAGAGACCAGGACCACGCTCATGTTTGCATCCAGGTATGGGGTGGTATGGTGTAGTGTGTGTGTCCACCTCGGTGGATGGGTGTGTGCAGTGTGTGTCTGTGTATGTGTATGTATGCCATCTGACCCCAGGGCCAACACCATCCAGGTCAAGGCGGTGCGCAACATGGACACCACAACCAGGTGGGGGGCAGTGTAGTGGGGGGGCATTTGTAGGCTGTAATTGTATTGCTAGGGTGTCAGATGTATATGTTATGTTCAATGCCTTCTGCTCTGCTATTAGTGTGGTCACGTCGTAGTGTGTATATCGCTGTATGTGTAGATCTGCCTCACCCCAGGGTCATCTCTGAGCTGAGGGCCGAGGTCACCAGGCTGAAGCAGCTGCTGCAGGGGGCAGGGGAAGGGGGGGAGGGGGCCAGTGCGGATCAGGCCCAGGAGGTCGAGGTAGGCGGTGTCGTACTGACTGATACTGATACTGATACATACTGTGAAGTGCAGTGGTGTATATCTGGTTGCTGGCGAACAGAGGCTTGAATTGTATTCCTTTGTATATCCCTCTGCCATTTTTCCGTCGCACACAACACCTATACCCCCCTCCCCCCAGGCCGTGCTGGCTGCCCTGGACCTTGCCAAGAGGGCCTCCTGGGACTATGACACATCGTCAGACGAGACCCAGCGACAGGGGGCACTGCAGGTAGGGGGGGTAGGGGGATATGGGGGGGGGGGGGGGAATTTTGGGGGGGGGACTGA
>BDIP01000116.1:3874-18572 GCA_003568945.1 Kipferlia bialata
CCCCCCCGTACCCCCCCCCCCCCCCCCCCCGCCTCCCCCACCCTCTCGGCTAAGATGTCTCTCTCTCTATTATATATACTTATGCATCTGTGTGTATACTTATACCAGGCCAAGATGGTGGCCAGGGAGAAGGCCATCACAGAGTGGAAGGAGGAGCAGGTGCGCCGGTCCCAGGAGATTGTGGACGTGCCTGTTGTGTGGTTCTTTGGTCGGGGCACCCCCTGCACTGTCACTATCAGGAGGGGTGCCACTGTGCACGAGCTGCTGGTCAAGGCGGGGGACACACTGAGGGAGATGGGCCAGAAAGTGCCGCCCGCACACGACCTGCTCTACGTCGCCCGTTGCCGCATTGTGCCGCACCACGTGTCGCTGCTGGCCCTGTACACAGAGGGGTACGAGGGCAACGGGGGCAAGGTGTGGGACCTGTCGAAGCCTGTGTTTGTGGTGCCGAGTGACCGGTACAACAAGGAGAAGCACATCCACCCCATGGTGGAGTGGGAGAAGCTGGACATGCACATCGACAGGTGACACGGGGGAGGAGACTGGGTGCACTCACATCGGGGGATGGACGCAGGGGCATTGAGTGGCACCTGCCTCCTACGTGGACTATTGCTCCCCCCCCATCCCCCCCCCCCCCCCCCCCCACCTTCTTCCCTTTCCTACCTATCCTGTCTGTGGTGTCCTGTGTGGGTAGTCAGAGAGAGAGAGCCCGCTTGTGGGCGCTTCAGCATGTGAGTGTTGCATCAGTTCAGTTCATTTAGTGACTCTGTGGCCTCTCTGCAGCTGATCTTCACTAGAGGTATGTTCATATGGTGGAGGAGTGCAGCAATAGATACGGCGATTGATGCAGTAGGTTGCTTCTCCCTGTTTTGCCACATCCTCAGCATGAAGTGAGACGCATTCGACAGTGACATCTCAACATAATAGTACATTTATAACCACTTCCCAGGCACCTGCAACCAGACACAGGGAGGAGATCTAGTCGTGGGTGCAGCGCGAGCACTGGTCGCTCTTCCTCTTGCACCTGCGGCAGACCTTGGCACGCACTGCCGTGTCCATGTCGTCTATGGACCCATCACACCTACCGCAGGTGTCGGAGTTCCCCTCGCAGGAGTTGCAGGCCCAGGCCCAGCCGTACCCACGCACAGGGATGTAGCGGCTGCACCGCACACAGCAACCCCTGAACTGGCGCGCACACTTGCCGCACAGGCCGACCTCGGGTCTGTCCTCGACTGGCTCGGGGTCTGGCTGCTCGACGGTGACAAGGCGGCCATTCACATTCATCTCCACCTGGGTGAGGGAAGATCCGTATTATGATACACTATATGTGTATATATGTGTATATATATGCAGAGAGACCCAGTCCCGTGAGGAATAGGGAGTCAGAGACAGAGAGACAGAAACAGCCACCTGTCGAGAGGGAACATGAGTATATATATGTATATCGAAGGGGTAGCAGAATGTCGTAGAAGAAGAGAGAAAGAAAGAGAGTACATTCAACGTTGACATGTAAACGTTGCCATATCTGATCTCAATATATATGTATATGTGTATGTATGTATAAGAGGGTGTACCTATACACATATATATATGTGTGTGTGTGTGTGCCAGTGATACCTGCCGGAGTGGGAAACGCTCGTTATATGCGTGGATAAGCTGCTTCTTGACTGTCTGGATGACGTCGGTGTCCCCCTCCTCCATGACCAGTGCCACCAGGTCGTTGCCATTGGCGTCCAGCCTGTCGTACACAACGTCAGACCAGCCCAGCAGCCGGGTGAGACACCAGTTGTGCTTGTCCTCCACACACAGGTGGATCGGGGCCTTGCCATCGGGGCCATACTCGTTGGGGTCGACGTGTGGCGCAAAGTTCAGGGCGAGGCACTGAACAGTGGACGGTACGCAGTACTGGCACGCCAGGTACACCAAGGAGCGCCCGTCTGGGGTGTGGGCGGAGGCGATCTCCCTATCCTTCATGGTGGTTTTGAGGCTGTAGAGAGAAGGCGAGCCAGCCAGGCCGTAGAAAAGGGGGATGGGCCACTCGCGGATGTCATCGGGGAAGGGAACCTTCTTGAACAAATTGTAGGCGTCTCTTCCGGCCGTCATGGCACCCTCCCACCTCTTTGCCGTCTTCTCGTCGGGCATGGCGAGGAGATACTCCTTGTTGTTGCGCACCTTGGTCTTCATGAAGAGGGTCACGGGGCGGCCGAATAGCTCCTTCCAGGTGCAGATCGAAAAGCTGACCGTGTCCTTCCACGAAATGGCACGTACAGGGGGCTCTCCACGCTTGATGGACCACCTGATCTCTTTGAGGGTGATGGTGAAGTAGCGCTCGTTCTTCACAAGGCCAAGAACACCAGCCTTGAGGCCCTCCCCCTCAAACAACACTACGGAGTCAAGCGCCTCAAGCTGTTGGGCCGTGTACTCTACCATTCACACGTAGCAAGAGAACGTGTCAGGATTGTTCACACACTCTGCCTCCGGTCGGAGAAAGCAAGGACGCAACGGAAGATTCTGAAGAATCAATTTGATTCCAGTACTCTAAATATATTATGACCCAGGATGCTGTCCACAGACCCAAGGCTATGATGATATCCAAGGAAATTGGTCTCTGTATTGTGCCGTGAAAGCCCAGTGTACTCATTTAGACGGTACGAGACAGAAATTGAGTCAGTATTTGGCTGAGTCATTCCACACTAAATGATTCAGTCTGAATCACTGAATCATTGGATTAGTGGGGGGTGTACGCGAGTTATGATGGAGCAAAAACACTTTGCTGTCCTCATCACTACTATTGCATGTCTATCACTACAGCATCACTTGCTAGTTGCAACACATGAACAGCTGAAGGAATGCCCAAGACTCTTGTCAAGAGGTGAGTGGCAGGGGCTGACAGGTGACATGTGTATATGTGACATATAGATATTCTGACTCACATCACTCACAAATGTCAACCCAAGTCGGGCTTGAGTAGCGGTTCTAGGTCTAGTACTACTTGGTGGCTTTCTCACACCCACCCGTAAAGGACATTCACACCTATTTGTAGGCCACCCACGTTTCACCGATGTGGATGTATGATCAATGGCTTCAATGAATAGAATCGATACATAGATCTAGATCGTCTAGCTCCTGGCCTGCACAGTGCCGACCTCTCTGGAATATGCCACCATATAGATCCTGACATACGCCACCCTACCAGTGTATCCCCTATATATATATATCCCTGAGGGCCTCGAGTCAGGCTCCGTCATATATTCATTCAGCCATTCCATGTTTGCGCTGGAGTGTGTATCGTGGAATACGCTAAAAGGTGTGTCACCGTCCGACAACACATCCACACAACGCTGTCGGGCCCTTATAAGATTGTCTTCGCGTCTGTATGTATAGGTATTGAACTGTTCATAGATTAGAAGAGAACAAGTATGTTTCAGGGTGCCTTTTGGATATCCAGTCCCTCCTACTATGACTCTTATTCCTCTTGTGCTCTCTCTCTTTCTCTCTCTCTGTCAACTGCCGATCAGACAGCCCCCCCTCTTATATATGTCACCTTGCCACTACCGGCTTGCGTTGGGATATCCACTGTAACCTCCCCCACATAGAGGCAACCCAGCCTCTCTCTCAAATATGTCTCCATGGGGACACCATGCACTGATCCATACCGAAAGAAGAGTTTCAGTAAAAGATATGGCTTTTGATTACTCCAACGGTTGCCTCTCACTATTTGTGGCGGCCCTTGAGACATCTCTATTATTATACACTGCCGCACGAAGGCCCATACTGTACATCATTCTTACTATTCTGCCTCAAACATTGTGGTGTTGTCCCCTCCCCTTCCACACCTGGGGTCAGCTGTAAGAACAATTACACACATACATATATGCCCCCCAGCCTGTGTGATATATATATATATATATAGGTCCCCACCTGGATGTGATGAGTCTCTGGTGCCTGGCCTCCCTCCTGGCCGTCTCCCTCTCCAGGGCCCTCTTGGCCCTGACCCTGCCCCACTCCTCTATGGCAGTGGTCTCGTCATCGAGAGGGTCGCCAAACACGATGAAGAAGCAGTTGGCCAGGGTGACAATGGTACCGAGGACAAAGCAGGCCACGCTGGAGTCAGAGACAGAGCACTGATACTGATACTACCCTCACTTGGGGCACTCACCTACACGCCAGCTCACATGCCCAGAACCCCCTGGTGCCGGTATTGGTCATCATATCGTCAATCTCGGCTGCACTCTCACGGCACAGCCACACGCCTATGAAGAAGTTGAGTGCGTAGCAGGATGCCATTATGAGCTCGGACAGCAGAAGGTAGGGCTGTCATGAGCCGGGAGTGCCAGTGAGAGACACAAACATTAGGGAGTCAATTGTATAGTATATCTTTGAGGGGGATATCAGCACCAGTATCAGTATCAGACACTCATAAGAGTGTCATTAGTATACCTTTGAGGGGTATCTGGGCTGCCCCATTGTCCAGGACGTCATCATCATGGGGGTCAGCATGATGGGCAGAAACAGCACGGCCCACTCCACGCAGCAGTAGATGCCAGAGGCCAGCCAGTGGGGGCCCCTGATACATGAGACATGTATATTACATGAGGTGGATAGTAGGGGGGAAGGCTAGAGGGGGGGAGAGAGACACACCTATATATCGGGGCCATCACTGTGCCTGTCACCAGGAACCACGCGGCTACCAACAGGTGGCACCACACGTGCATCTGCCATGAGAGTCCGTGTATATAACAGCATACACTGATAACTGTTACTATCCATGTCCTACTATGTCTGACTACACAAGGGCCACATACCTGTAACCTCAGAATGTCCCCTTCGTCACGTGCCGCCCAGTACACAATCAGGCCGACTCCCACAACAAATACCGCAAGTACCCATATCCACCAACGGGTGAGTGTGTATATCACCAGGTAAGAAAACACGGCGTTCTCTTCGCACAAGTCGCCTTGTGTAAGTATCAGTTATACGATGCAGACGATACTGATACTGATACTGATACCTGTGTACCCGTCGTAACACACGCACTCGTCGTCAGTCTCTGACTCCGTGTGCTCAGCCACACACTCCAGACACAGACAGGTGGACAGGAGCAGGAGAAGGACAGAGAGCCGCAGAAGAACACATTGCCTTGCCATCCCTGAGGGGGGGGGGGGGAGACACGCTCTGGTGATTACAATACGTACCAGCCAGACACAGTGGTCGCCTAGAAGATTCTCACTATATTACGTTGATTGGGATAGAGAGCATCACAACAGTCACTAAGTTGTGACATGGGTTTTTGTGGAGAAGGGTCTTGTCTACACTCCTCTTTTCACTGGTCAGTGACTGGGCATTCTCCTTTCGCAGAGGCTTCAGAGAGGCTTTGCTCTACACAGCTTGTAGTTGTGTGAATCGTCAATTAATGATTTGCCAAAGGAATCCTTCCGAGTCTAGCTACCAATAAGACAGGTGCAAGTCACTTCATGTCGGATGGCATAGAGCTCTACCCTGTTCTGACTGGTGGTGTCCCTGGCTTCTCTTCCTTGGGTGATCTGTTCCCCAGTGAGAGGGCTGTGGTGCGTGTGCTGACTGTATCCAAGGCCATGGTGGTGAAGGGCCAGGACTACGGTATGGCTGACATGCTCTGTGCTGACAGCGCTGAGTGTGAGACTCACCTGGAATCCCATGGGTACACCCGGTTTGCTCTCCCTGCGTCGGCCCCCCCTTCCTCTGAACCCTCCTTTGTGTCTCTGGAATACCGAGGCTCTGCATTCGAGAAGGAAGACCTGTTTGTGGGCATGCACAGTACACTGAGCCAGTGGCGTCTCCCTCCCCACCTGTGTCAGGCCGACCGTTCTCTCCTACCCTTCCTCATGACTGCTCTGAGAAAGGTATCTGAACCCGTGTTTCTCAAGGACGCCGGACAGGCACTGGCATCTATGTGTAGTGAGGGACATATCTTAACCACCTCCCTTGGCACGGCTCTGGTGGCGTGTCTCAAGGCAGTGTTTGCATGTTCTCAAGTGTGCCATCTAGAGTTTGTTCTTCCCATCACACCCAATATAGCCGGGTTGTGCGACGACCTCTTTGGAGAGAAGTGGGTTTGGCTGCGTCTTCTCTGCTATAGGGCCCCATCCCGCACCCTATTTGCCGCGTGTGACGTCCCAGGGGTGTTTGCAGACACTGGGGAGAGGATCGACAGCATTGAGGCCTTCTTACTCGACGATACTGTCACACCTGAATGAAAAGTCTTCTGTGCCGTGGTCTCATTCGTGCCGAGAGACGTCCACGTAGTACACAACACGTGTCAGAGCACTCTGGACTGTCTGTCTTGAAGTCTGAGGCCGGCAGGGTATCCGATCTCCTCGTGGACCATATTGGGTGTCTGGGTACTTCTGCTACCCCTGCTGATGTGGTGTGCCTCAGCAAGTCACTGAAGAAGGTGCTAGGCCACCATGAGAAGGCCTTCCGAGTTATCATTCTGCCCCATGCAGCGCGTATACTCCGTCTTGTGCTCTCCCAATACAGTGGACGCAGTATGCTAGACAGTGTGTTGGACACAGCCAGTCACATCCTCATTGCTACCAAGGACGACATTGACCATGCTCTGGAGCACACAGAGGCTGACAATACAATGCTCCTGTGTGTCTGTCATACTGTTTCTCCCTCACACGGACTCTGGATACCTGAGGGTTCTGGAGGAGTTCTGCCATTCCATAGTCAGCAAGCCATTGTCCTGGCCGCACTGCCAGTCCCTCTGTGCATCGGTGTACAACAATAGTCTGGCGCGAAAGCAAGGTACTTGCAGTGACTCGGGGGATATCCTGCGCTTGTTTGCCTCGTCTTCTGGCATGGAGACAAACACCGCTCTCTTCTCTGCCTCCGTGTTCGGACTATATTGGCAAGTTGCCAATGGCAACACGCTGACTTTGTGACACGTCTCTATGGAGGTTGGGACGACAGGGAAGAGGACACAGAGGACGGAGAGTCCTCCCGCTGCCGTGTCGAGACCTCTATTGTCAGGTCAGGCTATGCTGTAGATGAAGCAGAGTTCCATCACGCGCAGTTCTACCACGGACAGATCGAACTGCTATCTGACGTCTTTGGCTTCAGAGTCCATGTCTAGGCCCTAGATTTTAGGGGAGAGGTTGGGTGTGAATTCAACCGTCTGTTAGTGTTCGAGCTTGTAGTCATAACAAGTACAGAGATAGTAAAGGGTATTATATGTTACCAGAGGATAGAGAAACGTATGACGCTTAAGTTCAGAGGAAGTGGGCACAAATAGATAACTTGAGGCAAGATGAGAATACTCTACAACTCTGGGTCACTGTCATATAGATACTACACGTGGTAGCGGCTACCGTAGACGGTATTGAATATGGAACACTCTACGCGACAGCTATCGATTCCCTGACGGTTGAACTCCAGTGCTGTGGTTTCCCACTACCAACTCTCTCTCTCTCCCGCCCAAGACCAAGTAGACTGGCTGCTCTATTGGAGTAGTGACTCCCCCCGATCTCACACCCTTAGCAAGATCTCAGATCATCGTGACAGCAACCAAAGAGAAGATGTATACGTCACTCATCAGCCCACCACAGAGCGAATAACACATAAAGGTGAGATAAGTTCTTGTCTCCTCTCTTTTCGGCAATAGAGAGTCCCATAACCACTATTTGGAGACCGTGACGGTCCGTAAGTCTCTCCTGTCATCCTCCTCTAACATGAATATGCGGGAGATCTCCCCAATTACTTCTGGACTAACGATAAAGTTCAGTGTATGGGTGTTTCACCGGGAAACTTTAGCGATCCCGTTGCAGCCCAGGTCTTGTATTTGGGGCCTGATGCATCTGGTTACTCTGTACAAGAGTCCGTTGGTATCCGTTGACTCTCATGGTTCTAAGTATAGGTACACTACTCGATGAACGGTCGAGGACCCACTAGATCATTGATTCTATTCGCAATGAAATGATGCGGGTCCTTAAAGTTTATAAGGCTTAAACGTTACTGGATAGAACGTCACTGAGGATACTACAATATTACTTATGAATCTGTGATATAGACCGTAGTATCAGGATTCCTGAAATTTTTTCAGGAAGAATCAGAAAGATACACAGCAGCAAAACCGAAAATGGGAATTATTCATTGGTGCACACAAAGACAACATGAAACGGACACAATCACTGTCACCACAACACACAAGACACACAGAACAATGCCATAATCGGGACACGGTTAACTATCGCCCTCCTCCTCAGAGGTGGTTGAGGGAGAGGGGCGCATCGCGTAGCCTACTCGACTGGGGCCTTGCCCCTCTCGCCCTCTCTGCCCTCCCGTCCCCCCCTGCCATCGACTGTGCCAGCTGCTGCACCTGGGCAGGCCCCATGGACTGCGACATCATCTGGGCAGACTGGGACTCAGTCATGCGGTCTGCCACTGTCTCGAGCTCAGCCCTATCCAGCCACCCCTGGGCACTGGTGCCGTTGAGGAGGAGGGCCAGGGAGTGCGTCAGGGACCGGAAGCCCTTCTCAAGCTGCTCGTGGAACTCTAACAGGGCGGGGACCCCAGCCACCAGCCTCCTCCCTAGCTTGATGGCGTCACTAGCACTGTCTAGGAACCCACAGAGTGCGGCATGCAGGGCCAGCCTGTCATCCTCGCTGTAGTCTGTGTTGTGGAGGAAGATGCGTGCAGGGGGCAGGAGGCCCGAGTTGATCTGGGGCATCACGCTACCCTGCAGCACCAGCTGTAGACTGTTGAGGTCGGGGTTGGGGGCGGTCGTCTGGGACACCAGCTTGGCAGTCTGTTCCTCACACAGCACTACAGCACTCTGCAAGGGGGAGAACTCCGTCACCTCCCTGTCCACCACGGCCTGTCTGGACACCAGGTACGGGAAGGGGTGCTTCACAGTCAGCACGGTGCGGCGCCTGCACACGTCCTCCAGGGCATCCTCGATCTTCTTGGACCCACTCCTGGTGAATATGGTGGTGTAGCTGAACTGGGTGGCGCCCACCACAGACCTGTAAGGGTCTGAGGCAGGGGCCCTGTCTCCGAAGGGCTTGACCTCGTGGATCTGCACTGTGACGTCACTATGAGTGTACCACTCCTCAGCAGGCACCCTGGACCCAGTCTTGAAGGCCACCACCGAGTTGGGGTGCTGCCCCTCGAGGAATTGCTTCAGCCTGGCCCTGACGGCATCCCCCCTGGTGAGTCTGGGCTCCATGTAGATAAAGACAGACCCGTTGTCGTCCCCCAGCACCTTGCCGTACATGCCCACCATGTAGAAGGTGCCCAGAGACCGGTGTGTATCTGCCCTGTCCCTAGCAGCATCAGCACACACCTTGGCCAGGGTCTGCCCCACCTCACCAGCTGCCTCCCAGTCACCCACCCTAGACAGGAGAGAGAGGGCAGACCGCAGCGGGACCATGGCCATCTCATGCAGACCGGCCTTGGCAAGCAGAGCGGCACCCTCCCTGAGACGCCTCACCACCCTCTCTCCGTTCCACTCCAGCAGCGACTCCGGGCGCATGTCGGTGTGGGATGGTATCTGGTGCGACAGCCAAGGAAGGACCTGGCGGAGCTCCCCGATGAGGGAGTCTGCGACACACACCCCGTCTGCCCCCTCCTTCTCTGTCCCTACCACTGTTCTGAAGAGGGATGACTTGTCTGAGTGCATGGAGTACCACTGCCAACAGGCCGGGTCCGAGTCAGTACCTGGGAACCTGACACCCTCTGATATCAGGGCAGCCTCGAGCAGAGACACCAACCCAGCCTCGGCATGGTGGTGCCTGGGCTTGGCTGGGTCTGTACTGGACAGATGGGCTGCCAGGACACCGAGGACAGTGGCCCTGACAGAGGGTGTGTGCTTGTAGCCATCGGCCCTGCTCAGGTGGAGGTCGGCCAGTAGCTCCTCGTCCTCGATGGGTGGCAGCTGGGTGCCGTCAGAGGGGTTGACCCTCCGGACAGTCGCCTTCGCCACAATCTCCCTGCTGTCTGCAATGACCCCACTCATGGCATCCACAAACCGGTCCATGCAGGACATGAACCCGTCGTCTACAGCAACAGGGGTGGTTGGGGAGTCTGCCTCTGCCTTGGCGTATGCTACGAGGCTGCTGAGGGAGCAGGAGAGGTAGGAGGCCTCGAAGGAGCCGTTGACGGGGGTCAGCCTGTAGATGCAGTCAGTAGCCAGGGTCACGGTGTGGGGGAACCCCTTGACACCAGAGTCACCCCCGGACTGCAGGTACTCGTCCCTCAGCAGGGTGTAGAGGAAGGCGGCACTGCACTGGCGGTACTCCCTGGTGTGCCTAGAGAACAGGTCGATAGACTTACGCACAACCTCCAGACCCGGCTCAAAGCGGCCCGAGAGGAACAGGGGCCCAGCGACACTGGCCAGTCTGATCAGGAGGTCCAGGGCACGGCGGACGGCAGGTACAGAGTTGGGCATGGAGAGGACACTTGCTAGCAGGGAGAAGGCGGATGTGCGTAGGGGGGACACGTTCTCGAGAGAAAGGGTCTCTGGGCACACGTTGATGAGTGTCTCGAGCACCTTGAGCACGTAGGTGGTGGCCGAGGAGCACACATGGCCAACAAGAAGGGCACGTCTCTTAGTCTCCTTGGGGGATATGAGCAGCTCTCTCTCCCCCTCGCCTCTGTAGGACTGCATGCCCCAGTTGCTGTTGCGGCTGTGGCTCCCATGCCCCCTTGCCGCCATGCTCTCTCTCCTCTGGGGCCCAGCCATTGACATAGACATCGACATGCTACCCGGCCTCTGCCCCCCTGCAGTGGACATGGACCGCATCGACCCCGCCCTGCTCTGGGACAGACCCTGCCCCCCCTGGGACAGCCTCACACTGCGGGTGCTGCCAGGCCCCGAGGCTCCCTGGGTGGCCCTCCTCTGCCTCTGCCGCCCCTTGCTCTGGTACATGGTGCTGAGGGCACCCAGCTTGGAGGCCACAGACGTGTCAGCCTGGGAGGTGCTCTTGGACGCCGCCGTCAGCTGGGTGTGTCCCATTACGACCAGACACCTGGCCAGTACCTTGGTGAGGGTGGCCTTCTGGTCTGGAGACAGCACAGTGAGTATGTGGGTGAGGCTGGACTCCGACAGACCCCCCAGCACCCACAGCATGCACCCCAGCAGAGACAGCTCTGTGCCGGGCCTAGTCTCTAGTGACTCAGGCTTGGCATCGGGTGCGGCATCTAGATTAAAGGCAAGGGGTGCGTTGTCTAGGGGGATGCATATGATGGGGGCATACATGGCTGCGATGCTCTCAGTCTTCCTGGTGTCTGCATACCGCTTGTCAGCATCCACCAGAGAGAGTGTCTCGAGGAGGAGGGCTGCCCCCTGCTCCTTGGCACCCACACCCCCTGCCAGCGACATCTCGACGTGCTGTATCAAGGCAGAGGGCAGGAAGTGGTACTTGGCCATCCTGCTCTGCATGGCATCCAGCAGAGAGGCAGACGAGTCGGAGCGGGACAGCTTGCGGGGTGCGTCCCCCTTGGCCCTGCTTCTACTCCTGGGGGCCTTGGCTCCTAGGGGTCTAAGGAGGGGGAGGGAGAGGGCCACTGCGTTGGGGTGGCAGAGCATCTCCCTCAGCAGCAGAGACACTGGCTCGAAGTGGGACGCCCTCTTGATGTCCTGTGTCCTGAGGCTGCCTCTCTTGTCATCGACAAGACCCCCACTCAGCACAGTGTCTGTGAAGAGCTGGACCATCAGGAACACCTGCCTCCTGTCCACTACCTCAGACAGGTCGGCCAGGAACCGCCCCATGGCCCTGGAGAGCAGCTTGCCGTGCTGCTGCATCCTATCAATCTGGTCAGCCACCCACTCTGCTGTCTGCTCCACCACAGAGTGCAGTGCGGAGTAGAGAGAGGGGGGGAACCTGCCCTTCCTGGACTCTGAGCAGTCGAGGGGGGAGGCAGACAGGTTGGGGAGAGAGGTGCCGACAGGTGAGTGGGCCACCCCCGATCCCACTGAGGCCTCGACCACCAGGCTCCTGACCACCAAGCCGAAGAGGAAGGGCGCCTTCTCGGCCAGCAGCCTCTGTCCATCAGCGTCTGCACTGGCACTCTGTCCGTACTGTGTCCAGGCCTCCAGCATAGCCTCTGCCCACCCACGCCTCACAGGGGGCAGGAAGTGGTGGGCGAGGTAGGACTCGAGCAGGGGGTTGAGAGACTCCTCGGAGGCAGAGAGAGAGACACCGAAGGAGAAGGTGGAGGCAGCCTCGGCAGCCCCAGGCTGAGATCCAGTCCCAGTAGATGTCTGGGTGCTCTGTGCCCCCTCCCCCTCATCGACACTCTCCATGACCCCTAGCATGTGGGCAGCAGCTGCATCATCAGTCTTGGACAGCACAGTCAGCACAGCCCTGAACAGACCAGCGCTCTGGTCTGCCCTCTGTGCCGCATTCAACAGCTGCAGAGACCCAAACAGGATGTTGAGGGTGGTTACCAGGGTACGGGAGAAGTCCGGCATGTCAGATATCTTGCCCACGATGGAGGGGAAGTCAATCTCCTGGGCCAGCTTGGACGAGAGGCGCATAGACTCCATCCTAGTGGACCTAGAGGGAGAGGTCAGTGACCCTGTGCCTGGCTGCATCTTACGGGCCAGATCGGCCAGGCCCTTGACGTCACCATACGCCTGGTAGAGCCCTGCGATACCTGCATCCTGGGGGTAGAGCAGGGACCTGGAC
Organism: Kipferlia bialata; assembly: GCA_003568945.1. NCBI lineage: Eukaryota > Fornicata > Kipferlia > Kipferlia bialata. The sequence continues at coordinate 16,546 of BDIP01000116.1, forward strand.
ACAACGGAGACGTCAAACACATTCTCCCCCTTGCAGAGCAGGGTGTCTGTGTCTCTCTCCCTCAGTCTGCTCATGTAGTTGGCGGGGAGGTCACCGTACAGGGGGTACCCTTGCACCCCCTTGGGGACCAGCCGCAGCCTCTCCCCTCTGTCGTTCTGGTACAGAGGCACCACCACATACCCGACCAGGGAGAGAGAGGGTGCAGACAGACGGGCCCCGTTGGCACCCCCTCTCTGGGAGGCACCGAGCAGGGCGGGGTCGCAGTCAGTGCCGCGAAGCGTGTCGTCGCAGGGACCCAACAGAGCAGGCATCTGGTCAGAGGGGAAGTCCGATAGAGACCTCTTCGCCTTGTCCTTGACTGACACGTGGTACAGAGTGAAGAGAAGGTGGTGGCGGGGGGTGACCTGCAGGGGGAGGCGCACCCTCACCTCATCACCCATCTCTGGTGTCTTGTGGTGGTAGGTCCCAGACGTCACGTACATGCGCTGCAGCCCATCGCTCTCCCTCGTCCACCCTGCCTCTGCTACACTCTCCTTCTCCTTAGACACAGTGCGCCTGTGCCCCCTACCCCCAGTACCACTGTTACCCTGCACGTGGCCATGGTAGGGGGGGTATATGGCCTGCATGGCCTCCTTGCCGAGGTCATCGTTGTCCCTCAGCTCCACACTAACCACAATGTTACGGCATGACCGGCCTGAGTAGCTGTACCTAGAGAGATTGACACCCTGGGGAGACACCAACATGTCATTGACAAACTCTCTCTCGGGTACCGCAAAGGCCCCATCCTGGGGTCCTACCCAGTCCATTACCCTCACAAGACTTCCCGAGAAGTCATCGGTGCCAAGCACGGTGGTCAGTGCCTCGTCTGACCCCCCCAGGGGCACCCTGCTAGGGGACATGAGGGGCAGGGCGTTGAAGAGGGCATCCTCACCAGTCAGCATGCGGCACCTCAGGTTGAAGCTGAAGGGAAGACGCCGGGGCTCCTTGTTCTCACGCGTGATCTCCCTAGGAGTGAGACAGACATTGCTAAGGTGTATAGTATACATATCGACAGTGAAGGCACTACTTCCCCTCACCTGATGCTCTCTACCAGCGAGTGGTCTCCGTAGTTCCCGTGCTGCTTGGCCATGTAGAAGGTACCCATGGTGTGGACAGCCCCGTCCTTGGTTAGGGCAGCGTCGGACTGGGGGGTGGGGAAGGGGCGACGCACAGAGGGAGACAGGGGCGAGTGGTGCTTGGGTGAAGTGACCACAGTGCTATCTGCCCCCAGAAGGAACTTGAAGGTGTCTACCCCTCTCTCGGGCTCTCCCTCTGCAAAGACAGGGGTGTACCCCCAGATGAAGACCTCCCTCACGGCACCCAGTCTGCGCAGCCCAGTCTTCATCTTGGCGTGGAAGGTCTGCACAGTCTTGGAGGCCTGGGGGGGGTAAGGAAACAGATAGAGTAGTAGTAGCTGAATACAATAATAGAGAGATCCATCACACCTATGAGGAATATACAGCTAACACATACATCCCAACCATACCTTTGGGTCGGACACCCCCACCCTATCCACTGTCTGGTACATGTCGGCTGTATCATCTGCCTCCCCTGCCAGAGACCGCTCGAACCTGACAGCCAGCACCAGGGAGGTAGATGGCTCAGGTATCTCAAACACGGCCACCCTGGACAGAGAGGCCCCCTGGTCAGTCGCCTTGGGGTACATCATCTGGGTGATGTGGTTGTCATTCACGTTGAACTGGAAGGACTCCGACACTCTCTCCCCACTCTCAATGTCTAGCAGACACAGGTTGCCCCAGAAGGGCTCTATGAGGGCTCCTCTGGGGGGGACTAGCTTGTCCACTGCAACAACCACACGCAGACACCGCCTAGTGGGGAGGGGGGCGGGGTTGGTGGTGTGGTGTCTGGCGGCGAGGGAGGAGACGGGGTGGAGAGCATTCAGAAGGGGGACAGAACCGGTGGTGCGCCTGGGGTGAGGGAGGGTAGGGAGGGGGGGGGGGGGGCACCTGCCAAGAAGGGGATCACCC
>BDIP01000117.1:0-13749 GCA_003568945.1 Kipferlia bialata
TATAGATGTATATATGGCTCTAGCAGACCTTATACTGTATATACTCAACTTTTGAACCACCTGTGGTGAGGAAATTTTTCGAAATTAGACCGTCTATTTTTCGAAATTGGTCCAATTTAACTACGTAGTGAAATCCATTTTACTACGTAGTGAATGGCAATACACTATGTTTAGGGAACCCTATGAATCAATGACTCTCTGTGACACGGTCCCCACTTTTCATCACCCGCACTCTCAAATGGATCTCCCAGATGAGTTGATGGAGAAGGGGAGGAAACACATGCGGAAGGGTATATTCAAGAGACCTGACTACTCCTCTGCAGGGCGCTGTTTCAAGAATGCAGTGAAGGGATACAAGAGGGACCGCCAGTGGACTCTTGCTGCTGACGCCACAGAGCTACTTGCCGAGGCACGTGACCTCGAGGGTCAGCCTCTGGCAGCAGGTCTTGCCCTTCGCGAGGGAGGAGAGTTCCTGCTGAATGTCAAGGAGGTTCTTCGCGCTGCCACTCTACTGCAGCAGGCCCAGCCCTTCCTCATTGAGTCAGGCAAGCTGGTGGAGGCTGCTGAGTGTGGGGAGAAGGCCGCTCTCTGCCTGCTGGAGATCAATACCCCAGAGGCCATTGCAGAGGCCTATGAGCTGTTTGCCACATCCCTCTCTACACTGATTGACGAGGGGCGTCTTCACTCCGCTGTCCAACCCTACCTCCGTTATGTGGAGGCCCTGGTCGACCGGCAGAAGTGGGGGCAGTGTCTGTTGGTGCTCACTGACCTGAGGGACCTGTTCCAGCGCATTGAGCAGCCCCACAATGTGAACAAGGCCACCTTTGCCTCCATCATAGTGTGTCTGGCCCAGAACGACATTGTCGGGGCAGACGAGGCCTTCCTGCGCTTCAGCGACTACCGCAGGGCTGAGGTCGGTGCTGCCGAGACCCTCATCAACCACTACCGGTCCAGAGACGTCGAGGGGTACAAGGCCTCCCTCACCAGCTCAGCTCTCTTTGGACAGTGGAACTGCATTGCCACCCTCGCCAGGAACCTGTCCCCTGACGCAGAGGATGACCTGCTCTAGGTTATCCACCAGTAGTGCGTTGAAGTCAAGTGTATATGCTTGGAGTGTGTTGTGCGTAGTGTTTATGTGTTTGTGTTAAATTGTTTTCGGTTCTTTGCTGAATACACTGCTTCTTCAGCCTTCCCCCCACTCTAAGACTGCTGTGACAATGTATATGAATAGGAGAAGACAGTCGTCCGCTCCTTATCCTAATTAGAGGAGCACTGAGCGCTACAGTGTAGTCTACACAGTGAAGTATTAATAGTCACCTTGCCATTTTTGGTCGCGTTTGGACGAAGGGTGCAGCCACAGAGACTTGATTGTCAGGTAGCTGTAGAGCTCTCTACCAATCCAGCGAAAGAGGTCAAGGCCTGCTTTACCTGAAGATGCAGGTGGATTGCGAGACTCCTCTGTCCCAAGGTAATTGTGTGAATGCTGTTTGTATCTTCGTATATGTGTGTCAGAGACAGTACTGTTCATTCACTGTGTCACACAACTCACCAATGACTCACCCCGCAGAGATTGAATCCAACATCAAGCTCCTGGCCCAGAGCACCGATGTGGCGCACTCCTCCCGGCTGCTCGCCATGTCCAACTCCATTCTGTCCAAGGCCAAGCAGCAGGACCTGTCAGATGGGGTGGCACCCTTCCTCACCCTCGACTGTGGAAGCACACCCTTCTCCGTCCAGTACGTCACGGAGGAGTACCCCCAGCGGGCTGCTGCCCTCCTCTACCTCGTGAGGTACTTCTGGCGCAATGGTGTGCAGGACGTGGCTGAGTTCCTGGCCAGACAGGCCTTCGAGCAGTTCCACACAAGCCCCCTGGGATCCACCCTGGTGGAGGGCCGGTTACTTCACGCAGCATGCCTTGCCACACCCGGTGAGGTACTTCAGCAGGTGGTGCTGCCTGCCCTGAGGAGGGCACAGGATAGGTACCATACTTATATATACTTGTGGAAATGGAATCCATTATGTGCCCCCCCCCTCCGCCGTATGACTCACCCTCCAGGCGTACCCACGAGGCCCATGCCACCTTTGTGGTTGCCCTTCTGCGGCAGTGTGTGGGCACAGGGGACATGGCCAAGGCAGAGAGACTGCTGGAGAGAATGCCATTCCCAGACCACAGGCTGGTGTCAAACTCAATGGTCGCCAGGTATGGGTATACGTAGATGTATGTACCTTCGTATACCCAGAGGTCAGCCCTTGGTATACTACCCCCCCCCCCCCTCCCACACACTCCTTCTCTTCCCACATATAGTGTGAACACTGTATGTGTTCCTGGAGCTCTCTTTATGTGTGTACATTCTCTCTCTCCCCCCCCCACCCCAGGTTCCTGTACTACAAGGGCGTCGTTGCCCTGACCGCTGCTGACTATGCTGCAGCTGTGACATCCCTATCTGCAGCCATATCCGCCGCCCCTTCCTCCTCTGAGACAGTCTCTGGGTTCCAGACCACGTGCCATAGGTATCGTCATATCTGTATAGACTGTTCATGCCCCCCCTCTCTCTCTGACCCCAGGGCCCTTGTTCTGGCCAGACTCCTCCACGGAGAGGTGACCCCCCATCCCGAGCTGATCAAGTACCCAGGCCCTGTCCCCCTGCTGGCTGTCTCCCAGGTATGTCAATATATATATGTATATATATACCTATAGTATGTAGATCCTGATACTGATACTGACCCTCCCAGGCCTACCAGTCCGGCAGCACCGGCCAGGTCGAGCAGGCAGTCACCCGGCACTCCGACGCCTTTGCCGCCTTTGGCCTTCTACCCATAGCCCAGAGGGTCCCTGCCGCATGCACGAGGGGTGCTGTAGTGAGGCTGGCCTCAGTTGTCAAGAGGGCCACCCTGGCCCAGGTCACTGCCAGACTGGGCCTGGACAGTGAGCAGGCTGTGCTATTAGCCATAGGGGATGCCACTGAGAGGGGTCTGGTCAAGGCAGAGCTCACCAAGGACGGGGTGGTCGAGTTTGGGGATGCCTCCCAGCCAGACAAGTCCTGTGCAGACGAGCTCAGAGAGCTCACGGCTAGGTGGGTATTGTATACATAATTTGTGAGTATATTGCCAACCCCCCCCCCCTCAACCCAGGCTGGATGGGATCCGTGCCCGCGCCGTCAAGTCCCTGAGGTTCGATACAGAGGAGACCTCCAAGAAGACAGCCCTCGAGACCCTAGTGCACGAGGAGATGGCCGAGGACGCAGTCATGGGGGCAGCAGAGGGGGACGAGTAGGAGGGCCAATAGAGTGGTATCCATACATGCATTTGGGAAGTGCTCCTATCACGAAAGAAGAAATCTATCACCTTTTCGAATGGTAGATTAATCTCCTGTATAGCGGTGCTCTTCTCAGCCTAAATATTCCCTATTGCTATATGTATGGTCTCTATGAATCAAATCGAGTAGTAGACAGAGCCCTTTGAAGAGTGGACCGAAGGGTTCAGAGGAAACACGCACGTACTTCAACGGATCTTTCCCTGCCACTCCCTCCTTCCTTGAGCATCCTGGATCTGGCGTGATGGATGACCCCATCGATGCTGCCGAGGCGCTGTCTGTAGCGCTAGAGGCGCATCTGAGGGAGGAGAACCGGTATGACAGCACGGAGGGCCTTGCCCTGAGGCGGCAGGTGCTGCTGGACCTGACCGACCTGGTCAGGCGGTGGGTGTCGGACACATACCTCCCTAGGCTCAGGGACTCCTTCCCCTCCAGGCCGACTGCCACTGCGCACATCTTCACCTATGGGTCGTACCGACTGGGAGTGCACACACCCGAGGCAGATATCGACACCCTGGCTGTGTTCCCCTCCTTTGTGGAGAGGAGGGACTTCTTCAACAGCTTTGTCAAGGTGCTGGAGAGGCACAGAGAGGTCGAGGACCTGGTGGTACGTATCTGGCACAGATGTGTATGGGTCGTGGGATGTTGGAGCCTCGGCTCAATATATAGTGTGTGGGGTGGTATCAGCGTGGGTATCAGTGACATTATGCTCTATATTCGACTCCTCTCTGGTTATAGGTTTGTATATTGGTGGAGTCCTGATGTGTGGTAGCCGGAGAGCATGTGTGTGCGGGGGGGAGTCGATCCATTCTCTTCAATTGTTCATGGTGTTCATCCCTGCAGGGACACTCTATTGGTCTCCATCATCAGCCATGTGACCCTCTACCCCTCTGGCTGCATATTCATATATACACACACATATATATATATACTACTCTATTCCCCCCCCCCCCCCCCCCCCCCCCCCCCCCCTCCCCCCCCCTCTCTCTTCCCACCATATTATGCAACTCATGTCTTGCCATTTGCCTTACAATACCCCTATCTTACTCCCCAGAGTGTTGCCCGAATCTTCCAGCATTCCCAACTGATTCGGCGGATGGGTCTACTGGCGGTATGGTCTCCTCTATTATGCTATTAGTCAAATATATATCCATTCTATATTGATGTTTCTCTTATGTATTCAAATGTATATGCGGATGTCGCACTCACGGATTCGCCTTACCGATATAGTATGTAGCACTTCATTCATATCCTCTCTCTTCTCTGTCTCTCTCTCTCTCTCTCCCCCCAGAGAGACTATCGCCCCGTCTCTCTCTCCATATATACCCCCCTTATGATAGGAGCCTCCCACTGCCATTCATGTCGCCCAGTGGTACCGTGAGGCCAATCCCCGCTCCTCTCTCTCTCCCTCTCTCACCCTCTGGGAGGGGCTGTGTCCCCAGGCCAAGATGGCTCTATTCCTACAGGAGGAGGAGAGAGTGGATGGAAAGGAGAGGGGGGGAGGAGTTGAGGGTGTGTCTCTGGGAGGGGAGAAGAGAGGGAGAGACGAGGTTGAGGAGAGGGAAGGTGGTTATGTGGGTGGGACTGACGCCAAGCGTTTGCCTGCTAGTAGCCATAGTACATGTACTGCTAGTGGTCATACTGTACATCTTTCTGTTGGTGAGAGTGGGGCTACTGTTGCTGTACCCGAAGAGGCTCTATGTTGCTCTAGGCGATGCCTAGTGACATACCTCAAGTACCGGAGGGTATACATGCTATCCTCTACTCAAGGCGCTACTCTATCTGCCGAGGACCGGCTGGTTGAGCAGTCCTCTGGATACCTATCTGCCAGGCCTATGCTATCCGCCTTAAGGGGTATGAAGGATGGTATCAAGGCAGACAGAGGCAGGGATGGGAGAAAGATGCGGTACATCATCTTCATCAACTCCTGGCTGCTACCCACTGGTGGTGATAGTGGTGATGGGGAGAATACCACCCTTGAGCACTGCTGTGATGCATGTATTGCCCGGATGGTGGGTGTCAAGGTGGGCTTTGTGCACAGTCTGAGAGAGGCACTGGAGGCATCAGAGGAGGAGACGTCCCAGGATGACTCATGGGTAGGGGGGAGTACCACTCAGCTGGAGAGTAGTAGTACTGCGGCTGGTGGAGGTAGTAGCACGGCTGCAGCTAGTGTGGCAGATGTTGATATTAGACGTGATGTGGATGAGGAGGAGAGTGATTTGTCTTCATCAGAGGATGAGCATGTGTCCGCCCCTGAGCCCCCAGTCTATGAGACAGTGACAGATGGCGGTACAGGCAGCACTAGTGTCAGAGAGAGGGATAGGGATAGTAGGAGAGATGCCCTGGATGCACTGAAGGCATGTCATGGTGGAGAGATGGGTAGGGTACCTGTCTCTGCCAAGAGGGAGTTCATCATGGGATGGTTCCTCGACAAGAAGCAGGGCACGCTGCAGATGCCCAGGCACCACATCATGACTGTCATGCAGTGCACTGCCCAAGATGTGGATCTTGCCCAAACCATGTACCTAGACAAGGCCACACCCAGAGTTGCACCCCCTGGTACCAAGCGTGCTGGCGCCATCTTGAAGAAGGCTTATGCCACATACAAGAACAGGTACAGCAACAACCCGACTGGTCCCCTAGCTGTCAAGACTAAGAGAGCACTGCTAGCTGACCTGTGCATCGATGTGAAGACTGGGAAGCTGGCTATGGAGCTGGGGCATGTGAAACGCCTCTTTGACTGCAGTGGGAAGTTTGTTATGGGGGTGCAGAGGGAGTGTGTGGCGAGGGTGGCACAGAGTTGTACGCAAGGTGACGATGGGGAGGGGGAGGGAGACGGAGAGAGTGATGGCAGTAGAGTGGCTGGTTCTGATATTGGCTCTCTCCAGGTTGCCTCTGCGCACGAGAAGCACGCTGCAGAAGTACCCCCTGTCTCTGAGAAGGAGAGACAGGTAGAGGGAGGAAGAGCGGCAGGGAGTGATGTTGAGATTGGAGTGAGAGAGGGAGAGGTTGGTCTGCCTGAATCCGCTCATGAGGGGGAGGACATCTCCGCTGCCCTAGAGTCACTTACGGCCCAGTATGGAGGTGACATGGTCAATGTACCTAGCCGTGCCAAGGTCCAGTTCATCACTGAGTGGTTCCTCGACCAGCAGCTAGGGACACTCCTCACGTACAAGAGGCGTGTTGCTGATATCATGCAGTGCTGTGGAGGTGTGGTTGATACCGCACGCATGCGGTATATGGCCAAGATGGGTCCTGCTCACGCTCCCCCTGGTACCCTGCGGGCTGGTGCTAATCTCGCAGATACCTATGCTGCGTCCAAGCTGAAGCACCGTCAGAACCCTCTTGCTATTGACGCAGTGACGGAGAAGCGGGGGCTCATAAGAGAGCTGTGTTTCAACGCAGAGACTGGGGAGCTGGCCCTGGATCCCTGGCACGTCAGGCATGTGTTTGAGTGCAGCATGGGTCTAGTATCCATGGTGATCCAGGAGTGTGCTGCCATGGTGGCAAAGGGGGGTAGGCTCGTTGCTAGTGGTATGGAGGAGAAGAGTGGGGATACTGGAGGTGTGATAGCACCACCTGGCACACTGCATGAAGGGCAGGATATATCCACAGCATACCATGCCTATGTGGGTAAGGTACCTACTGACCAGGGGGCAGAGGCACTGGCGCTGAAGAGACGGCTGATCTGTGAGTGGTGCCTGGACCAGAGGACAGGGCGTCTTCTGCTCCCTATAGAGCAGGTGAGGCATATATGCCGTCACCACTTGGTCTGATACTAATAGTCACGAGTCATACTACTACTAAAGTCTCTCCTCGACACTATGTCTTATCCCCAGGTCAGGAAGGCCTTCAAGTGCAGCAGGAAGACAGTGAGTACCACTGAGAGGACAGCCATGGCTAATGTGGCTGAGTGTGGGTGGGTGCTGAGACCCAAGGAAGAGAGGGAGATGATCACAGAGGTATCTGATATGCCATCCACTTCTGCTGTCACCGCTGGCCCAAGTACTACTCGGCAGGGTGATGTGAGTATGACACACACCAACAGCACCACTGGGAGTGGTACTGATGGTAACCCCTCTGTGCCTGTTGGCAAGGAGTCCGCTACTCCGACCGTAGCCCCCTTTGGCAGTGTTCACGAGGGAGAGGACATGTCGGCTGCCTACTCTGTCTTCATGAACAGGTACCAGGGCGTCTCTCATGGTGACAAGACCCTCATTGCTGCTAAGCGTGCCCTAATCGCTGAGTGGTGCATGGACAAGGACACTGGGATGAGACTGATGACGTGTGCACAGATTAGGGAGGTGTTTAAGTGTGGGAAGCTGCTGGTGGTTAGTGCTGAGCAGGCGGCCATTGCTAGTAAGAGAGGGACCGTAGAGCCTGAGGGGGAGAGTGGTGACACTAGTATGGCTGGTGCTGCTCCTGTAGAGTCTAAGGAGGAGCCTGATGGAAAAGGTGGCGAGAGAGAGAGAGAAGAGAGTGAGGACAGACAGGAGGGAGAGAGAGAGAGAGATGAGAGAGAGGTGGGAGACGCTGCCGTTTACCCCAGGGACAGTGTTCTCTCTCTCTACCCAGGAGACAGTCTGGCTTTGGTGGCCACCTGGGATGGCATCCAGAGGAGGGTGAGGGAGGCAGAGAGAGAGAGAGACAGAGTGTATCTGGAGAGGGAGGTTGACAGACTGTATCTCGAGTTCATCCAGGACTGGTTCATGGACCAAGAGACTGGGGAGCAGCTGCTAGAGACACGCTCCATTGCAGCGTTTATGGGTGTCAGTGAGGGTGTTGTCACTGAGGCCCTTGCTGCACCCTGGGACGAGGAGGAGGGGTACTCCACTGCCAGTGTGACAGGGCATCTAGAAGACGGCACTATCACACGACTACCAGAGGTTGTATCTGTACCTATCCCTCCCTCTGGGTACATGGTTGGACCACATGGCACTCTGCATGAGGGAGAGAGTATGGAGGGTGTCATGTCTGGGTATCATCAGACATACCCTTCAGGGGCAGGGAAGGACGCAGTAGCAGCCAAGCGCCAGTTGATACAGGAGTGGTGCTGTGACAAGGAGACTGGCCGCCTCTGCCTAGGGGTACAGAAGGTGAGGAAGGCCTTTGTCTGTAGCCGCAAGATGGTGCACGCGGCAGAGAGAGAGGCCGTGGAGGCCATAGAGAGGGGGAGGGAGATGGAGGCCGAGGGTGATAGAGAGAGTATCCAGGGAGGGGGAGAGATACCTCAGGACAGCGATGCCACACACCAGACGGAGAGTCCTAGCTGTACACAGATATTATCTGATAGTGCATTGCAGTCAGAGAGGTCTGCAGTACTTCCATTTGAGTATGGTCTTCCCAACACCCGCAGAGAGGGAGAAGACTTCTTCGCTGCCTATGCCAATCTGCTCGATACTGCTGGAGGTGATATCGAGAGCGTTGACACTGACGCCAAGTGTACCTTCATCAAGGAGTGGTTCATCCACAAGGAGACTGGCTATGTCCGGCTTCAGATGAAGGCGGTGAAGGGGCTGATGCAGTGTAACAACTACACCATTGCTCAGTGTCGCCGGGAGGTTATCTTTGAGGCAGGCTATCCTGCTCCTGGTGAAACCATTAGGGAGGGCGAGGATATCACCGCCGCATACACTGCCTTTCTAGCTCAATATCCAGAGACAACCCATCCTACTACTGCTGCACTGGCTGAGAAGAGGCGGCTTATCCGTGAGTACACCATCAACCAGCGGACGGGTAGGCTAGCAATGGCACCTCAGACTGTGATGCTGATATTCCAGTGCACCAAACGGACAGTGCTTGGGGTTGTGGCCTCTACATCTCTATCTACATCGGTTAGTGGCTCTACTAAGCCAGGGGACGATAGGGTGGATGGTGGATCTAGAGAGGGGGGGTGTTCAGACGCACATGTAGATCATAGGTTCGCTTCTGGGTATGAGGGTGAGAGAGACCCTGAGGAGGGGTATTGTGATGAGGGTGATGTTCTGACCCATGCCCCCCCAGGCACCATGCACCAAGGGGAGGACATGAGAGAGGCATTCACTGCTTATGCACTAAGGTTTGTATATATGTATATGTGTGTATACATTTACATGCACCAAGGGGAGGACATGAGGGAGACATTTACTGCTGTTGCACTAAGGTTTCTATATATACATATATAATTATGTGTGTGTGTGTGTATGTTTAAGTATATATATATGCATGAGGGGGAGGATGTGAGAGAGACATTCTATGCATTCTCTCTAAGGTATATATGATGTATGTATATATGTATGAATGTATCTATGTATGTGTGTATACTCATACATTCTTACAATATGCACCCCATACTGATCCCTGCTGCCACAGAGGCCATGAGGGTATATATACATGTGTGTGTGTGTGTATTCTTCTGTTCTTATAACAGGTACCCCTGTACTGACACCCCTGCTGCCACCCTTGCCATGAGGGGTCTGATCAGAGAGTGGTTCATAGATCAGGTACATAGACAATAATGCAACATAGTTTAGATTATTGGCGGCAGTATATAACTGATACTGATACCAAGGACACTGGCAGACTCGCCCTCCCGGCTGACGATGAGCAGTGGGCCTTCATATGTGGGGGGGAGACAGCACGTAGTGTGGAGAGAGAGGCCATGCAGTGTCTGAGGGCAACAGGGAGTATATTTCCATGCTAGGTCGCTGGAAATCCCAGCCTGGGATCTTTGGGCGCACCTGGTTGTATAATACTATCATATTTCTTTCTGGTCTCTGTTGCAATTCCGTTAATACCATATTTGAGAGCTCAGATGCACTGTGACTTACCTGTCAGTATGTTGCTCTCATTTCGTTTGTCTCCTGAGATATATTGTAATAGATCATCATGGCATAGCCGATTCCGTTCAGTGAATATCGAAACATTATTACTGTTCACAGAAGATATGTATCCTCGAGTCAAAAATGCCTGTCAGTCTCTGAGTCTGGGAGATGAAGGAAGCTTAGACTACCTCTATTGAATAGAGGGCCACAATATCGAGCCCCAAATTTGGCCCCCAATGTAATCTGAGTCTCAGACTGAGAATACTATTCTCGCCAAGAATTTATTGGTGTTTCATCGCTGACAGATGATATCACTATTAGTGATAGTCTATTACAAGCAAATATTTTGTGAGCCAGGCCAAAGTTGGGGAGTTTGGCCCGAACCAGTGTTATACACAAAACAAGTCTGACATGCAACGTGAGCTTTCAATATTATCAGTTATCAGGTAGCCTATCTCCACAGGAAGCGTGTCTGCGTGAACTAAGTAGGCATGACGGTGGCCTGCCACTAGAAGGATGTGAGTGGGACTGAGCACACATAAGGTGGCGTAGTGGCGTCCAGACTCCAGCCGTATCCAATATTCCTTCGCCCACTCGCCAGACACTACTGCATATACTATATGCACTGCATATTATGCAGTACCCTATATGCCATATAGGGTCACAATTTGGCTACTGGTCCCTTGCTCTACCACGGTGGTAACCACCATGAAGTAACTTTTTCATTGAAGTTCATGGCATGAACTGAATCTTTGTACCAAGTGACAAATCGTGATGTGCACTTAATGGAGTTGGGGTCAATTCTTCCGTAGAACCGTAGAATAGTAATCAAATAATCAAACCCCATTCAGAAGTTCACTGCAGAGAGCTGATATACATGAAGGAATATCTCATCTTTGCAAAGCCATTGGGAACTGGGCTGTTGATTAGCTAATAGTCTGATTATCGTGGGCCATATTTTATATACTTGACCTAATATTACAACTATACTGCTCGACACTGCAGCCATCTCCAGTGGAGCCTGCCCCTCTCTCGATCGCCCTAGTGTCCCCAAACTCATAGCATCAACATCCAGTAACATATATAAAGACATATTTATACAATTAGCAAGGTGGTCGAAAGGTCCTCAACCAAGGATCCTAAAGGTGTTCAAGCGCTTCCCCATCCTGCAGTGGCCTCTCCAAAGAGTAGCACCAGCATGGAGGTAGCAGACAGGGCCACTCCAACGAACAGCTGGTATCAGTATCAACAGTATCAGTATAAATACACTATCAGAACTATATGTATCAGTATCAGTATCAGTACCTGGTCCTCGGTGGTGTCCCTGAGGTGCAGGGCGCCGTCGTCCTGGACGTAGTACCTTGAGGTAAGGGACAGATTGTGTCTAGTACAGTGAATAGGTTAAATATGGCAAGACAGATGTATGAGGTGCATGCCGCCGTCATGGACGTGGTATCTGCGATGAGGGAAGACATATATGAGAAATGTAATGTGTTGGAGAGAATTCTATGCAAGGAATGCAGTGAAGATGTAAATCACTGTGGTTGAGACAGAGAGAGAGAGAGACCACTCACTTCTTGCCAGGTGTCAGGCCAGAGTGCACTGTGGAGGTACCACCGGTGGTGGTGACTGGAGTAAGCAACGACAATATGACAGTAATTTGATAGTGGAAGTACTTTAGGATAGAGAGCAGTATATATACTGTATATGTATGCATAAGATACTCACCATATACCGTATCCCCATCGGCACAGTCTGCAATGGCAATGCCCAGGTATGCATATCACATTGTATATATATAACATACTATATATACACTATCATACCATATGCCATGTCCCCATCGGCACAGTCTGCTATGGCTATGCCCAGGTATGTATATCACATTGTATATATATAACATACTATATATATAATATACTATATATATACTATCATACCATATGCCATGTCCCCACTTGCACAGTCTGCAATGGCTATGCCCAGGTATGTATACCATATTGTATATATATAACATACTATATATACACTATCATACCATATGCCATGCCCCCGTCGGCACAGTCTGCAATGGATATGCCCAGGTATGTATAGAGAGTGTATTACTATACTATACTATTGTATATCACTCATCATACCATAGGCCATGTCCCCATCGGCACAGTCTGCAATGGCAATGCCCAGGTATATCTGGAGAGTGTATATATAATACACAATATATATACTATCATACCATATGCCATATCTCCGTCGGGACAGTCTGCTATGGCAATGCCCAGGTACGTGGGGTCAGTGGCGATGGTGGCACCGGTGGAGATGGTTGCACTGCCGTCGTCATTCAGGAAGACCTGGGAATGAGGGAACGACAAGTCTTCTAATCTCTGACAGGAAGATATAGAGAGAGACTGTGCTCGATAGAGAGAGAGGGAGGCCGAGAGAGAGAGAGAGTACGCACTGGGAGTCCAGCTGTGATGGCACCAGCGGCAGTGAGGGAGAATGTGTTTCCGGCGTTGTTCCACTCGAGTGCACTGGTGGCAGTGTTCATAGTCATGATCTAGGGGGTGAGAAGGGTCTTAACATCGAAAGAAGAGAGAATGAATATTGGTATAGAGAATAATCAGATGTGCTCAGGGTCATGATCCAGGGGTGAGTGGATAGACATATATCACACACATATGTTCGTGCTTATAATCCAGAAGCTGAAGCTGACTCAAAGTCATGGGCACTTCAATTGTCTGGTATGTACAGGAGTACCCACCTGACCGTTGGCCCCAGCAGCGGTGGGCAGAGAGTACTCGGTGCTATCCACACCTAACGTCAGCAGACAGAAACACACACACAGAAGATAACATACACTATGTAGCATAATCGCATGCTAAATTGGATGGCGAATAATGATTTGCCGTAAAGATAGCATCTATCTATTAAGGTACTCACCCATTGTGAATGCGTCCGTGGTGACCTTGTCGAAGGATGCATCGGCACCAGATACATTGCCAGTGGCACTCAGGGTGCCTGGGGTTAGAGTGAATAACAGTACCAAGGATACTTCCTAGAAACACTGGTATATGTTTGGTACTACTAGATGTGTATAGGTACTGGGACCGTGCCTGTGATTGCGGTGTTGCCTGCATCCAGGGCAGCGAGGGTGGACTTTCCAGTGACGCCGAGGGTGCCTCCGATGGTGGCGTTGCTGGAGACACTGGGGGTAAGAGAAGGGATGATAGAGAGACAGAGAGAGAGAGGGAGAGTACCTGAGGGTGCTGCTGAGGGTGGCTGCTCCGGTGACACCAAGAGTGCCGGTAATGGAGGCATTGGAGGACACAGCGAGGGTGCTGGAGAGAGTAGTGGCGCCAGTCACAGTAAGGGTGCCGCCGAGGGTTGTGGTAGCAGGGCCGGTCACTGTGAGGTTGCCGCCGAGGGTAGAGGTTCCAGTGACAGCAAGGGTGCCGGTTAGAGAAGTGGCCTGGGCACTAGCGACGGTGAGGCCACCGCTGAGGGTAGTGGCTCCAGTAACACCGAGAGTGGAACCTACAGTAGCAGCGCCAGTGACGCCAAGGGTGCTAGAGAGCGTGGCTGCTCCGGTGACAGAGAGAGTGCCTCCTAGGGTGGTGGTCTTGGTGGCATCGACGC